>QANX01001975.1:74129-305507 GCA_003254975.1 Ochetophila trinervis | reverse complement strand
AAATGAAAGGATCGAAGATAGGTGAATTGGCACTCAACAGGTACGGTATCATCCTCGATGAATCTGCAGACTCCTTCAATTGGTGTGTGGAAGCTGTCACAGAATTCGACAAGAGCATCGTAGTTTGGCATCTTGCAACCGAGATTTGCTACCATTCAGACATTGGAAAACAAGATTCAGACCCGAAAACAGAGATGGGAAGAATATTGTCAAACTACATGATGTATCTTCTTACAATGCGATCTCACATGCTGTCCATCACCACCTCAGATATTGTATTCCAGCATGCATCCAACACACTCAGGGCGGTTCTGAAAACTGGAAACACTTCAATAGGAGATGAGAAAACAGCATGCGAGGATTTAAAGGCACGAGACTTTGCGGAAGGACATGAGTTTAAAGGGATTGAACAGACGATGGTTACTGAGCATTGGGATGTACTGGGTAATGCCAAAAAGCTGAGTGGGAATCTATCAGGAAAGGAGGATAGATGGGATGTGATATGCAGTGTGTGGATGGAGATGCTTTGCTTTGCGGCGAGTAATTGTGGGGCCTACTATCATTCGGAGCAGCTCCGGAAAGGAGGTGAGATTGTTACTCATATCTGGCTTCTTCTTCTGCACATCAAAGATGAAGAAATTCAGAGCAGAAGGCATAAGCCCCAAACTTCTTCAACAAGTAACAAAAACATAGTATGATGCATTCATATCTTCTAGCTAGCATGTGTGACAATAAATTGGTTCCTATATGTATCTATTGAAGCAGTCAGTAATGTTGTGTGGACTGTTGATTAATTTGTATTTACTATGATTTGCTGCTACTTGTACTCTTTAAGTTTACTCTGTTTTTGTAATAAAGTTTCCATTTAAGATTCGAGATGTACCAAATTTAGTTAAAGTACGTTTTGTAACGAAATATGCTACTTATGATTAATAAAATTTTGCTGAAATAAATAAAGGATAATAGGCACTAATACCTCCTATACTATATTGTTTTTGTGTACATTGGTCTATAAACACTTTTTCTTTTTTAGCATTTTACCTTCTAAACTACAGTGTTTGTTGCATTTAAGGACTTCTTCTTCAATTTATTCAACAAAAAATAAAAATAATAATAATGGACTTCTTCAATTTTTCATCAAGTCCCTAACGATATGGCCCTTTCACTTCTCTTAACTTGTAGGAGCGACGAAAGGGAAATCATTCTTAATATCGTTTGGGGGGTAATGGTGCATTATTCAATAAATATATGCTTAAAAATATATTTTGCAAAAAAAAGAATTTAAAAAAAAAGTTTACAGATAACTAAAAGTTTAAAAAAATTTGCATACCCAATATAAAAATATTAAAAAATTTGTATATCGCATAAATAATTAACTAAAAATGAATATTTTGTAGTGCTACATGTATAAAAGTTTGCGCCAACTCTATCTTTCACCTGATCGTGCAATAAATTACTGTTTAAAAATTAAAAGACTATATATAGATTCGTAAACACTTAAAAAGAGAAGTAAAATTCTATACAAGCTGGCAATCATGTTCAAGGGGTGAACTGATGATTAATGTGGATGGGGTGGTAAGTGAGATGGCAGGAAAAGTTAGTATTGGAGTTGTGGTGCGCAATGCCAGTGGCATGAGCTAATGACAGCCATGGCCAAACCGTTTGAGCAATTATGCAGTCCTCTTGCTGTTGAACTGCTGGAAAGAAATTGAAGATGCAACTTCATTTAGTTTACAGGCTGGTTTTCCAAGTGGGGAGGTTATCAGTCATTCCCAAGTTGCACTCAGGTTGGTGTGGGTTTTTCATCCTCTTTCGCTTGTAGGGGCTCTAATAGGGTAGCTCATTAAGCTTGCCCGGTTTGCTATAGGTTTGTTATCTTATGAAACTTGCTTGGATGGAGGAGGGTCCTCCTTGGCTCCTTCATGCAATCCAAGATGATATTTGCATTGCAGTTCCTGTTTAATAAAGGTGTTTATTTTCCAACGAAAAAAATAAATAATAATAATAATAAGTTGAAAACCAATCAAGGAGTAAATTAATTGATTATAATGCCTGAAAACTTTCCCTCACTGCTAATCGTTTGCTTCAAATTGTTGATTAGGAAATCCATAAATCTATATGTCATGTTCCACACCATGGTTAAATTAATAAAAGGATTAGGATAAGAAAGTGATAATTTTAATCTTAAAAGTGGTCACAATAGGACCAACTCCATATATAATTCCTCTAGCCAAATCAAAAGCAGTAATAAAAAAAATGTAAAGGTCCATATTCTGCTGCTAAATCCCAAGGAAAATGAAAAGAAGTTGCAATATATAATATAGAGGAAACAAAGGTATATATGAAACCTGCAAGTAAAGGATCATTTCTTTTGATGTCATATGATATTCATAAAGCAAAAAAAGAAAAGAAAAAAAAAATTGGATCCTATGCAGCAATATACGAGGACGTTGTGGTGGAGGAATTGGAATTAACTTTTACTTCAAATCTATAAAGAAACCTGTATATTAATGCTTAGTGGATTTAGCAAATCTTTGTACCTCCATTTGAGTCTTCTGTGGTAGCCTAGCTGCAGAGACTGTTTCTCATCTATAATAAGTTCCAAGGATTCCAGTCCACAGCTTCTTTATCTCTGGTTGATCAGGTTCTTGCTAACACCTTAAACTTGTTTCTGCTCCATAGAGCATGCACATTGGTGTAATTATTTAGCAACATTTTGGCATCCCAGTTTCTTATGTTTCATTGTTATAAATGGAAATTACATTTTGTGTGCAACTTTTAATATTGCACATTCACCAGTTCTCATCAGTAAAAGGAAGCACAAACACACACTTTCAAATACAAGGAAAGGGTGCACGGGACGACGTTGAGAAAGTTTAGAATCAATTTAACTGAAATTCTTATTCACTTTTCATTTGGATCTTTCACTCACTTTCGCCAAGAAACAGGAGCAAAGCAGAGCAGCACAAATAAGAGAGGAGATAGAGACAGAGAGAACAAAATATAAAATAAAATTTATCAACGTCTATTATGTATTTATGCTGCAATTACATCTTCAATATCCGTGTTTAACTTAGGGTATGTTTGTTAACATTTTTATTTACAAAAGCGCAAATGCATTTAATAAACATTTTTTATTTTTTTTTATAAACGTTTTTTAAAATTTCCATAAAAATGAAAAACTCTAAATTTGCGTTTTTCTTTTCCGTTTTCATTTTTTTTTACTGAGACCCTAGCCGATGAGCCACCATTTGCTAACTTCTTTCACAGTCTTGATTCAAAGATCAAAGTCATCATCTTAGATATTGTTGTAAAACAAATGGAATGGCATATATTTGTGTAATTATTATATGTAAAACTCCATTTTTGAATAATTTTGAATTCTTGGCTGTGTATATTTTGGTGTTGGATGTTGAATTATAGTTGAAATTAGACCAATTTGACATTGGATATTTTATTACCTACGCCGAAACAAAGAGAATGCCGAGGGTTTGGTCGAAAAAAGAGGACAGAAAACAAATAATTTGGCGAGTCAGTAATCGCACCTCGTGATCCAATTACCAATCAACCGAGTCGATCCATGACCCAGCTGGATGTTGAAGATGATAACTTGCCTGTTGTGATAAGTTGCTAACATCATCATGCTTACATCATGATGACGTTAATGGATGTTTAAAAATAAAAAATTTGACCATAAACTGTTTTTGCATGTTGACGTCGTCATCAGCTGCTTTTTAATTATTATTTTTTTCTTTTTTACATTTTTCCTTCTTAAATAAACATGATTTTGTTTTATTATATAAATAGATTTAAAAATACATAAACATATATCTCATTAATTTATGATCTGAGATATATTTAAAGTTCAAACTTAAATTAAGATTTAGATTTGGCATTTTGGATATAAGTTTTTAGATTTCTAATGTAGATTTTATAAGTAAAATTTTGTTTTGAATTTTTAGTGTGGATTTTATATGTAAATTTTTTTAAAGAAAAGACAAAGTTTAACAAAGAAAAAAAAAAGTTACCAAAAGAGTTTTTTTTTTGTTATTTTGTTTTATATATATATATAAAAATAAAAATAAAAAATGATTAGTGAAGAAGTTATCATTTTTCTCTAAAAAAACAAAAAACAAAAAATAAAAAATAAAAAATGATAACTAAAAACTAAAAATGAATGCTTGACCAAACTCCATATTACTAATCATGAAATTGAATTTTAAATAGGATACTACGCAAAAAGCAACCATGAAGGTTACGTTGATACCAAAAAAAAGTGAAAGATGTTTGGGATGAATGGGGCATTGAACTTCTAGTGACACTGAGTTGTGCCATGCATATGGTGCTCACTCTCTTTGGTAGCCGCAGAAAGAGCATGAAATCGCGTCAATTTATTGTGAGATTCATAATCTGGTATGTTTACCTCCTGTTAGATTATGTTGTTACTATTACCTCAGGTAAGCTCACTCTCATACCCATTAGTGATTATACACAAGAGATCACTGATAGTGAATTGAGGGGCTTTTTAGCACCTTTGCTTCTTATGCAACTAGGAAGCCGAGATTCCATCACTGCTTATTCAATTGAAGATAACCGATTGGGACTCAGACAATTTCTCAATATGTTAGCCCGGTTAAGCTCCGTGCTTTGGATTCTTCTTAGGTGCTGGACTTATACTAAGATTTCATATATGTATTTTCCACTGTTACTTGTTGGACTAATCAAGTATGGTGAGAATGTATGGGCTCTGTCCACTGCACTAAGTCAGAGCTCTGGAATTACAATCTCTGAATTCGATCAAGAAGCTAAGATTCTGTTGGTGTAAAACACAACAATCAGTCGTCTCAAGTGTGTGAGCGTGCCACTTCGAACCTAAAATAATTCAAAGAAAATAAAATGTGCGCCAGTCAAATTAAAAATCAACCAAACGATTGTATTAATTATTGAGAACAAAATAACTAGAAAGTTACAAATGCCTTTAGATCAAAGGACTTTTTAAATAAAATTTTAAACTAAGAAACAACTAAGAACACTTGATTACTCAAAGTAAATTCTAACGAGAATAAACTAAGTAGTTATGTTATAGTTGTGTTGATGCAGGGATCCCCTCTAATGTTGAAGAAACTTGAATTTTATAAGTAAAGAATTTCTCAAGAGACTCGTTTACTTTCGATGTGGGACTTCTTCCTTTTCAAACGAGTATTTATACTAGCACAACTTCAAATTATTTGCATCTCCAAACAATGTGGGACTTTTTAATTCACTTGATTCCAAAATAATATTTTATTCATAAAAATATTAATTTGGAAATTTCAAATATATGGTCCAAACATTGCCCCCCTTGTTTTGTAATTTTGCTAAACATAGTAAAATTACAAAGCAATAATACTGTATTATCCCACAAATTAATGCAGCCTTATGTTCAAAATAAACATCTTCGCCAAATATACATATCCATATATTTTAGATCTTTCCAAATTCCTTGGCCCCACTCACTCAATTAATTCCAATTAGCCAAAGATTTAGCTTCCATAAATACTAGGCAAATTTCCATTTCAAATAACATCAACTTTCCATGTTTGACCGAGCTTTCTTTCCAAATTTTATAACTGCACAGTTTAATTTTATACCATAAACATATACATATATAAAATATAGGTATACTCCCTCAATCAAACCTAGCCGGCACCACTTTTTTGGTTTGTATGTCATTTGTTTTCTTTTCTAACAATTATACCATAACTTTTTCATCTCCAAAATCTTTGACTGTTTTTTATTTCAATGCTCTCCTGCCATAACCGTTTGCTGCTTAGAAACTCTTCCCTACGGTGCCACTATCAGGTAAACATTCACCGGTTCCTTCTCTCATTTTTTATTTATTGCCGTGTATGAATCCAAATGGCCTATTCGTTTGAACTTAGTAAATACAAATGACCCCATGCAAACCAACCGTCGATTCCCATTCAAAAACTAAATTGAGGTAGCAAAAAATTTCTTTTTTTTTTTACAATCTACTGTAACATTTACCAAATCGCAACTTTATTTCCTTCGTTACAGGTCTCCAAACATTCAAACTGTGCTGCTACCTTCCTTGGTAAGTGAGCAAAACTATACTCATGTGTATATGATATATATTTTGTTGCTCATACTCATGCATATATACACATATAAATATCTTTTATATATGCAGCTATTTGTTTTCCAGTTTTTTGTTACGGCTAAAGCTTCAAATTTCGAGTGATCTTTCATCTCTTTTACCTACAAGTAAGCAAATCAAGATTCCTTTATGCCTCTGTTGCCATATTTTTTCCTTTTTTTTTCACGTATAGTCGGCAAAGGGAATCAATATCGGATCAATCTTGGATCCAATAAAAATGAAGCAGAAAAGCTCATCCTACGTCTCCCGGACACATATCGTGTTACCAATGAGGTTCCGGCGCTTCTAGAATTGTAGACGGCAGTCGACGAATGGCGGTGCGATTAGTCTTCGTGGCGGACCGGAGTGGCTTGGACGATCTGCCTACTTCATCGATGGCACTGGACAAGATGGATTCGGCCTTGGACCGGAGAAAAATGCCGGTGACTGAGCTGGGGAGGAGACAACAAACACAACTGCCATCAGCATGAATAGTATGCATCAGACTGGTTTGAATGCAGGGAAAAGACGACCTACAAGGATGGGCCTGGACGCGTATGGGCTTGGATGCGCAGCTAGGCTGGCTGGAGCTTGGATTGCGGGCTGGAGACGAATCTTGGGCGCGGATCTGCAGCTGGGCTTCACGGGGCACGCACTGGAAACAGGTTGCTGCTGTGCGCCGATGGGCTGGAAGCTGAACAGGGCTGGTGGCGGATCGCGAGATGGACATTGGCTGATGGGCTTCGGACGCAACTGGATGCTGGGATGCTGCACAAAATCCACCGAGACCAAAAAGAAAGAAAAAAAAATTAATAAAATAAAATAAAATAAAACTTTTTTTTTCAAACCGAATTTTATTTGCAGGTATTTGGTTTCAAAGTTGCAATCATGAGGACCATCCCTTATGAAGGCCAAAAAATTCAAAATAATGAAGCTCTTGATGCACCGTCTCAACCTCATGTATGAGTAACTTTGATTGTTAAAGCACTTATTCAACATTCATTTTTCGTATTTGAACTTTTAAATGGCTTTATTTGCAGGTTGTTGACAAAAACAAATTTCCATTCGTGGAACAGCTTAAAAATGCTATCCGACGATCCCAGGATGCTGTGGATGACAGGATCTTGATTGAAAGGGACTCGCTTTTCAAAGAATTCAGCCTTGGACCTCGATTCAAAAACAAAATGCCTCGAGATGTGGAATTCATATTTCAATTCCATCCAAACAAAGCTTTGCCGTTCTCCTTGAAGAACTTGGACTGGACTAAGTGGAAAGATCCCAAACCTTTCAAGTCATGGCTTGTCACGCACTCAGATTGGATTTCATGGGTTGATCATTTGGATCCTCATTATGGCGACATCTGGCAAAAATCTGGAATTTATGCCGTGATACGTTTGTCATGTCTCAATATTCCATGCGATAAGGGTCTTCTAGCCGCCGCATTATGTTTTTGGTCTTCAGTCACCAACACTTTCAGCTTCTGGTTCGGAATGATGACACCTACTTTACTGGATCTGGCAGTTCTTCTCGGCCTCAGACCTCATGGTGAACTCCTTTCAGTTACTCCCTTAACTCGAGATGGACTACCACACTATGAAGAGGCTAAATTTCAAAAGCATGAATCTTCTTACAGCTATTTTCTGAAAACACACCGAGGAAAAGATGAACCACCTTTAGTAAAAGAACATCTCGCCTTTCTCCTTATGTGGTTGTGTAGGTACATCTTTTGCGTAGCTTCAGTGCAGATGGCGAAAAGATATATTCACATTGCTGAGGCTCTTGCATCTGGCTCACCGTATGCATTTGGACCACTCGTTCTTGGCCATCTATACCGTGGAATAAATAATGCTGTCAAATCCAATATGGATCCTTACCATTCCGACCCTCTTTGGATAGTGCAGCTTTGGTTCCATGCTTATTTTCCAGAAAAGAAGCCGTCTTCCACAACTCACAGGCCCAAAATTCTTCTGGGACATCAGATGCTACGTATGGGCTTGTTAGGTCACTCCGCCTCAGCTTGTTTTGACTTCTTTTATTCCACCAGTCACAAAGCTCCGGAGGCATATACTGAGCCAACCAAATACTCATTCCTTCCTCCCTAGTTGGACTCTGCACTTAAACCGGATCCCAGCGTAAAAGACAACCCTCCACGGATGAAAACGCTAAAAACCATTTGGGCTAGCATGATACTCAACCGAGATCTTCCTTTTGGTCAAAAGCTTAAATCTAATATGTGTGGCGTGGAAGTTTACTGCCCAAACTTCGTTTCTTGGCAATTTGGTCTTTGTCAAGCTATCCCTGTGCAATGGGTGTCTTCATACAACCAATGCTCCATACATCGGTCATCCTTTCCTAGCATTGATGAATCTGAAAAATGCGATGTTGCATTCAAACGATCCAGCTATTCTTTTAAGTACACCCCTTTCATGTGCAATCTCAATGTGACTTGGCACTTTGATGAATGGTGGGATAAAACCACGCACTCCATTTTTAGATGCCCTATCAAAGATGTAGCTGCACGTGTGTTTGCCAGACATGACCCTACCACCAAGGCTTCTGATGGTTGTTCTTTACTTCCATCTGATCCGTCACTGTCTCTTTCTCCATGCCAAAATCCAAATGATGGTAAGTTCCTTCTGCTAGGCTAGTTCTTGCATAATGTGTTTACATCGACATTCCAACACTATCTTCTGCAGAAGCACCTATGTCGCCTGTTGATGAGACTTCGTCTAAGAAACGAAAAAGATGGGACATATCTGTCAGTCCAAACCAAGAGGATCCACATCATGCCTCTGAAAACCAAAGGACCATTGCACTAACTCTTTGTGGTGACTTGTCACCAATAAAAGATGTATGTTCTGAAGTTATCACAGAAGAGGTACACCATCTTCAACTTATTCTATTAACTACGCATACCATTTGGTTTCACAAAATTTCTTCTGGACTATGACAGGTTGGTCAACCTTTGGGCAATCACTCATCTTCCCCTCTAATCACACCTTCTGAGGGGATTTCGATGCTTAACGCAACTCTTTCTGCCTCGCCTTCCATCATAGAGGATCCTCTAAAGAATAACTCCAAGGTATTCTTTCTCCTAACATTCCATGTTGTCTTGTAGGTGATAGATCATACTTAATCATCTATAACGCAGGAAAATATATACTTTCTGGATGAGCTCGATCTTGGAGATGATACATTCCTTGATGTTGAAGAGCTACTTGGACCAGTACCTCCTACTCCGGCCGTGGAAATTCCTGCTCTCACCGAAGCCGAATCAGATGATACTGAGATTAATCTAGTCCAACAGGCACTAGACTATGTCACCAGCTTCTTTGAAGGAGGATTTGACACTCTTATCGAAGATGATGTTCGGAGCCAACTACTCACATCATTTGGAATCCTTAGCAAAACTTCACTGATTGATGATAATCTCCGCTTTTGTGCTGCTGAATTTCATGCTTTCTTTGATCAAGATGTGGACTCTTTCTTATTTGCATGATGTGATATTAACGAAGCTGAAAACATTTTTACTTCACTTTCTTCCATTCAAGCTGACTTAGCCTCGTTGCATGCTGACCATTCAGCAAAGAAAAAAGAAGCCACTGCTTTATTCATTGAAATCAAGGAGTTGAAGGACAAACTATCAATTGCAAAGGCTAGCTTTAAAGAAAGGGTCAATCGTGCCAAGCAACTGTCTACCCAGGCTCATTCTGTCCGAGAGAGGCTTGTTCGCACCAAAGAAGAAACTACAGTAGCCAAGTCCAAGAAAGCAAGAGCCGAAGAGATAATACAGCGCTGCAATGCATCATGGGAAAACTTGAAGAAAATCTCTTTTGATGTGTTTAGAGACAAATAATTTAGTTTTTGCCATTTTATTCATCCACTTATTTTGAATGATAAATCTTTATTTGACTTCAAGTATTGCATTGCTGAATTTATTTATGTTATTTTTAGATACTGGCAGTGAATTTTTGGCCTTGAGCTTCAAATTTGTTATACTTAAGCTAAGTTCATGTCAATGAAAAGAAATATAAATTTCAACTTCAGCCTAAGTTACTCGGACTCAGCTATAACACAAACAAATAAGCAGCGGCCTAAACTGGCTAGCTAAAAAAAAAAATCTTTATTAAATGGCCGTGAAACAATTCGGCCTAGTCTTTATTGACTTGTCAGACACCAATACATGTAAATGGATTTAATCCTGATTCAACTAGGTATCTCTGGTGTTTCTCGAGCTTCCCAACTAGTAGGATAATACTGCTTCAAAAAGCGACTATTGATCGGATTTGAATGTTTTGATTCTTTGATGTCTTGGAGTTGATACGCACCTTTTCCTACTATTCCGGCAATAGTGAAAGGTCCTTCCCAATTAGGAGACCACTTTTCAAATCTTGGATCTTTTGATCCAATAGGCAATACCACCTTCCATACTAGGTCTCCTTCGCCAAAACTCTTGAAACGGACTCTTTTGTTATATGCACGTGCCACGGCTTTCTTCTGTATCTGGAGGTGATCTAAAGCCGCCAGTCTTACTTCATCAAGTTCTTCTATCTTTTGCATCATGGCCTCAGTGTACTTAGCTGGGGTAAGATTGTATTGCTGAGCAACACGCAAAGACTTTTCTGTCACCTCCATTGACAGAACCGCATCATGCCCGTATGTCAAGGTGAATGGCGTGGTGCCAGTACCTGACCTCTTCAACATTCTATATGCCCAAAGTGTTTCTAACAACAAATCGTGCCATTCTTTTGGATTGTCATCCACCATCTTTAAAAGAATCCCCTTCAGCACTTTATTTGTTGCTTTAGCTTAACCATTAGCTTGGGCAAAATATGGGGTAGAATGAGTTAATCTTATCCCATATTCTTTGGCAAATGACTCCACCGCTTCACCAGTAAATACCGTTCCTCCATTGGCAGTGATGGATTCTGGTATTCCGAATCTGTGGATTATGTCTTCCTTGATGAATTTGATCACATCAACTTGACTTACTGACTTCATCGGCCGTGCCTTAACCCATTTAGTGAAGTAATCAGTGGCGACGATGATAAACGTGTGCTGTTTGCTAGAAGGAGGGTACACTTTTCCGATCAAATCCATCGCCCAGCCTCAGAAAGGCCACGACTTGATTATGGGATTGAGAGGTACGGCCAGAATGTGCTGTACTGGGCCGTGTCGTTGACAAGCCGTGCACCCTTTGGCATACTTGATGCAGTTAAACAAAATAGTTGGCCAGTAATAGCCATGCCTCCTGATCAACCACCTCATTTTCGTTCCAGCTTGGTGTGCTCCACAAATGCCTTCATGCACTTCAGCCATCACTAGCATTGCTTCGTGTTTTCCCAAACACTTCAAAAGTAAATCATCTTGCCCTTTTTTATACAATTCTTTATCAAATCAAATATACTTGACCACTCTCAGCTGAGTTTTCCTATCAGATTTCCCGTTTGGGTTCTCCAAATATTTAACCAATGAAAATCTCCAATCATTTTCATCAATCTCTATGCAAAAGATGTCTCCCGTCACATTCCTCTCTTGCAATGAAAAAAGATCCCTCTTCTGTATGCTGATGATCCTCTCCGTCAACTCCTCTGGAATATGAATTCCTGAAGCAATCTGGGCCATCTCATTTGCCTCCCAATTCAATTCTCTCGAGATATGCCAAAAAACCACATCGTCAAAACTTTGGATCAACTGATCGGCTACCATGTAGTATGGTGATAAAGCCCAACTACGACATTGATATTCACCTGTCAGCTGCTTCAAAGCAAAAAGTGAGTCACCTATTATCTCGACTGTAGATGCCCCCATCTCCTTTAAAATTTCCAGACCGATGATCAAAGCTTCATACTTGACTTGATTATTTGAACATTCAAAAGTGAGCTAGAAAGAAAATTTTGTCTTTCTCCCCATTGGAGACTCTATGACGATCCCTACTCCTACCGAAGTAAGAGTTCTCGATCCGTCAAAACTTAACTTCCATGGTGTAAGAGAAATTAAAGCTATCTCAACCGGATCCTTCTCTCCTTCTACTTTTAAACAAGGGTGGTCGGCCAAAAAATATGCTAGGGCCTGACCTTTCATTGCCTTTTGAGACACATATTTGAAAGCAAATTCTAACAAAGCTATTGTCCATTTTCCAATTCGTCCTCTGATGATAGGCTTTGACAGCATGTATTTGATAAGATCGGTCTAGGAGATGATGATTACTATAGTCGGCATCATATAATGCCGTAACTTTGTTGCTGCGAAATACAATGCCAGACATAATTTCTCAATTGGAGAATATTTTAGCTCATTTGACATGAGGACTCTACTCAAGTAATATACTGTCTGTTCCTTCCCAAGTTCGTTGTCCTGAGCTAGCAAACATCCGACAGAGTTTTCTGCAGCTGAGATATAAAGTTTGAGTGGCTGGCCTTTACCAGGAGGCATAATAACAGGTGGACTGGCCAAATACTCTTTAATGCGGTTGAATGCTTCTTGATGATGACTCTCCCATCTAAATTCATCTTCATCTTTCAACTTCAATAAAGCTGAAAAAACTTGAATTTTTTCAGACGAATTTGAAATGAACCTTCTAAGGAAAATGATATTCCTGATAAGGCTCTGCAATTCTTTCTTAGTCTGAGGAGGTTTGGCTTCCACGATTGCCCGAACTTTATTTTTATCAACATCGATGCCTCTCTGATGAACTAAAAAGCCTAGAAAGTTTCCTGCTGACACTCTGAATGCACACTTTTGAGGATTCATCTTCAACTTGTGCTTCCTCATCCGCTCAAATGCCTTTCTCAAATCGGCAACGTGATCTTGTCGAACGTTCAATTTCACCACGACATCATCAATATAAACTTCTAGGAGGTGTCCGATCATGTCATGGAAGATTGCATTCATTGCTCTTTGATAGGTGGCTCCTGCATTCTTTAAACTAAAAGGCATAACGACCCATTCGAACGTTCCAATTGCGCCTAGACATCTAAAAGCAGTCTTGGAAACATCATCCTCTGCAATGAAAATCTGGTTGTATCCGGAGTGTCCATCCATAAAGGAAAGAATCTCATGCTTAGCTGCCCCGTCTACCAATAAATCCGCTACCGGCATTGGATATTCATCTTTGGGAGTAGCTAAATTCAAATTCTGGAAGTCAATGCATATTCTGAGCTTCCCATTCTTCTTCATAACTGGGACTATATTGGCCAACCATTCTACATAACGAGCCATTCGGATAAAGCCAGCTTTGACCAATCTCTCTATTTCATCCTTTACCTTTAGCATGACCTCTGGTGACATTCTCCTTAGTGATTGCTTAAATGGCCGAAATCCCTCTTTAATTGGTAGACAATGTTCCACCAACTTCCTGTCTAAACCAAGCATCTCATGATAATTCCAAGCAAAACAATCCTTGAACTCCTTTAAAAGCTCAATGATTCTGACCTGCAGCTCAACCTCCAAAAGACTACTTACAAAAGTTGGCCGAGGATCTTCATCAGTTCCCAAGTTTACTTATAGCAATGGATCCTGAACCTCGGCCGTGGAGTCATCCATCTTTTTTGGTGCCAATTGGATATCATCAAAGATGAATTCCAATTCAACCCTAGAGTCATCCTCCATGATGCATTTGGCCAAATAAATAGCCGAATTACTTTCCAACTTCTTTTCTGCCATGTACGCCACAAGTTTCCTTATGGTAGTATGGACCGCCATGGTTTCTCATCTTCACTATGGTGTACATTCATTGGAAATTTTTGTGTTCAGCTTTGATATCTGGGCAATGGTTGGCCGTACCAACTCATCACAAACCTCTTTCACCATCTTATGAGGCACCCTGACATCCTTCCAGGCTGTAACCCCTGCAGGACGGCCATGTTTATTGTTGCCAAAAAATTGGACAAGACCAACTTCCTCTTCATAGTACCAAGCCTCAACTGCATTGGCACTGACTAAGAAAGGCCGGCTATCGGCCTGAACCTTTTCAACTTTTTTGCCGTTCCAAAACCATAATGTCTGATATAATGAAGACGGTACGCACAAGCTTGCATGAATCCAATCCCGCTTCAGTAATGCATTGTAGCTGGATTTGGACTCTACCATAAAAAATGCAGTCATGGAGACTTTCCCCCAATAGTAATCTCTATAGGCAAAACTCTTTTAGCCTTAGTGATTCCTCCTTGGAAGTTACTGATTGTCAAATCAGTTGGGACGAGATCATGCTCACTTTTACATAGCTTGGCTAACATGGAAACCGACAAGATATTTATCGCTGCTCCATTGTCTACCAACACTTTATTAATAGGTACTCCATCGAAATGAGCATTGATGTACATAGGTTTCAAATGTTGTGCCATCCCTTCAGTTGGCTTTTCAAACACTATCTGTTGGGAGCCAGACTGAATTGATTTGTTTCTTGAATACTTGGGCCCTTCTACAATTTATGCCCTGCCATCTCCGATTTCGACGACATCTTCTTCAATCACACTGACCTGGTTGGGATGAGCTTCAAATGTCAGCGGCAAAATTGCAACCAAGTTGATGGCTACTTCGTCCATTGTTCCGAATTTAACCGTTAAAGCTTTGTCAGTTGAGGAAACTATCATGTCCTCGTCCACTACATCCTCATCCAAGTCTCTCAAGCATGAAATCATCTCAGCGCTTTGCTTCCTAACCCAAACACTAAGGTGCTTTTTTGGTCCCGAAGCTCTGGATAAAGTGATGACATTCTGAGCTGAAGCTGTAACCAACTTCTTCAGATTTTCAGGTCTTCCCTCCGTACCACAGAGGTGTGACTCCAATTCTTTCAACACATTATTGTCTTTACTATTTTCCGGTTGGATCATTATGGGCTGTTTTTCGACGGCCTTCTCATGAATCTTTGTTCCTTCAGCCGATCTCTTTGTCTCGGCATGTTGGCGCTGCATCCGCCTCTTTTGAGTTTTGGTAGGCGGTTGATAAGACCTATGTCCAATTCGGTACCAACGATCTACCTCTGTAATTGGCAGCTTAAAAGTTCTTGGCTTCTCGATCTTATCAGACACTAATATTGTTGGATGGTTTCTGGAAAAGGTGACTTGAAGATTGGGATCAACTTGCCCCCCCTGGTGTCGTCGTTCAGCTTTGCAGATCCGTTCTGCAACTTCAGTCCCAGACATCGGAAAATAGAATTTTGGTTGTGGTTTTCCAGTGTTGGCTTTGCCATGTCACAACTCTGATTCCTGGCTGGACGCTTTATTCTCTTTTCCTCAACCTCGTGCTTACACTGTGTACAAAGCACCTTAGAAGAAGATTCGGCCTTTTCGGCCGAATACTCCTTTCTAAGCTTGACGTCTCTCTTCCAAATTCCTCCGGATGATGTTTGTCGTAGATCAATCCAAACTCTGGGTTTTGTCAAGTCTGAAATATTGGCCGAAACCATGTTTGCTTCGGCCGACGAGAAAGGATTGCTGTCCATCTCCATTATTTCTTTTCCTTTCTCTAGGAACTTCAGTGTTCCCTTCTCGATCAGGGTCTGGATAGTATTTCTGAAGACTACACAATTGATGGTCTGGTGTGACCACATGCCATGCCATTTGCAGTATGGCTTCTTCTTCATTTCTTCTGCTGAAGGTAAAATATGGCCGTCAAGTAATTTAATTACCTTGTCGGCCAGCAAGTGATCAAAGATCTGGTTAGCTTTGGAGATGTCAAAACTGTAAACCTTCTCTGGTTCAACCTGGTTCTTTCTTGCATTCATCACCAATCGTGGAACTTTCTAGCGCCTTACTGGTCTGGCAAGAGCTTTGCAGACATATGGATGTGTTGCTACTACCTCTACCGCATCCACCTCAATCGTTCCATCTCCGCTCTCTTGGTCCTCAGCTTCCACCAAGTGAATTTCAGTATTCGGGTCCTTATAGTATGACTCTCTGGACGAATTCTTCCTTTGGTACTCTTCCTTTAGAATACCTTCATAATGAGTGGCTCGAGACACCAACTCGAACAAGTCATGGAATTCAGTCCCCTCAAACTTCTTTCGAAGTTTGTAGCTCAATTCGCCTTGTGCTAACTTGACAAACTCCCTTTCCGGTATGTCCAAATGACATCTGATCCTCGCCTTCTTGAATCGGGTTATGAATAACTGCACCGACTCTCCATCCCATCTGACGCAGACGTGATAAGTCTGCCATGGAAATCTCTGGCTCAATCTTGTAGAACTACTTGTGGAACTTCTGTTCCAGTTCTTGCCAACAGTGGATTGAGTTCGGCTATAGATTGATATACCAAGTGAAAGCTGGACCTATCAAAGAATGAGCAAACAGACGCAGCTTTAAGAATTCATTGGCTGCTGCTTCTCCGCACTGGATAGTGAAGCGGCCTATGTGCTCCACAGTGGATTGTCTTTCCTCACCAGAAAATAGGGTGAAGTCAGGAAACCTGAATCCCCTAGGAAATTCGATCCTATCGAAAGCGTCGGGGTACGGCCTCCTATAAGACGGATGTCTAGTTCTTTTGAATGCAGGACCCATCATCTCCTGGATGATGGTCTCGACAGCCTCTCGATCCATGCCTTGGCCGTGGTTGAGTAGTTCGGTCCATTCCTCTTTGTCGGGGCATGGAAGTCTGCTTGGTAAGCGTGAGCATCAAAGTGTCTAGTTCTGTAGTTCTGTCTTAAGTGCTCCGCATGCCCCCCCCATGAATCTGATTCCGAACTGGCAGGTTCTGGTATGCCTAGACATCTGCTCTCCCTCCATGTACGTTAGGTACAGTCTGGAAGGTTTGCATCACCTATTTTTCCCGGCCATCCCTCACGGTTTGGCCTTGGTTATCAGCTTGCCCCCGGCTTGAACATTGTTCAGAGCCGGTGGGGGGATGTAAGGTTGAACTTGTCGTTCCATCATAACTCTTACATCATGTCCACTGGATCTGGCCTAAAAGGCCGGTGCCTCAGTTCTTGGCGAGTTGCCAGTAAGTACGGCCTGCACCTGTTGTTCCTCTTGGCCGTTAGTCGGCCTTGCACCATTCGACACAATTTGAGTCTTCTGCACCTGTTGGCGCAGCAAGTCCATGATTCCCTGCAACATCTGCTGCTGGGTCTCCTGGTATGTCTCCAACTTCTGGGAAAGCTCCCGGATCGAATCCTGAGCAGACAGTTCTGTCATGTCCGGAATCCTGTCAGCTTCCCTTTCAAGACCAACTTCCTCCGACACATTTTGGCTGCTAATGCTGCCGTGGGTGTCGGATGCTTGAGTCCTCAAACTAGTCTGCACCATCTTCTAAGTTGAAAACTTGTCAGTCCCACCGAGTGTGCCAAAAGATATGTTGGTGTAAAACACAACAATCAGTCGTCTCAAGTGTGCGAGCGTGCCACTTTGAACCTAAAACAATTCAAAGAAAATAAAATGTGCGCCAGTCAAATCAAAACTCAACCAAACGATTGTATTAATTATTGAGAACAAAATAACTAGAAGGTTACAAATGCCTTTAGATCAAAGGACTTTTTAAATAAAATTTTAAACTAAAAAACAACTAAGAACACTTGACTACTCAAAATAAATTCTAAATAGAATAAACTGAGTAGTTATGTTGTAGTTGTGTTGATGCAGGGATCCCCTCTAATGATGAAGAAACTTGAATTTTATAAGTAAAGAATTTCTCAAGAGACTCGTTTACTTTCGATGTGGGACTTCTTCCTTTTCAAACGAGTATTTATACTAGCACAACTTCAAATTATTTGCATCTCCAAACAATGTGGGACTTTTTAATTCACTTAATTCCAAAATAATATTTTATTCATAAAAATATTTTTTTGGAAATTTCAAATATATGGTCCAAACAGATTCCATATATTTCTAAAAATCTTCCTCCCAAGATTCCTGATCTGGAATTGATCTTGAAGTCCTATTATCGCTTTCTTTGCTTAAAGCCTCACATTCATAACTGGATTTATAGGCCTTTATACCAATCTCTTCATGAGTCCCAGTCCATTGATATCACCCCAGGACATCTTCAAAATAATAGATTTTGAACTGGGTTTTGTGTACAAGGTACTCTACACGAAAGCTCTAGTTATTTACACTTGGACGGGCTTAGTTCTTCGTCTGATTAGATCTCTAAGTTTGATTTCCACCTCAATTGTAATCGCTTTTCTGTTCAGAGATGCCTTCGTTTACTATATAAATGTAGGCTTCACTTTTGTGGTTTTGGGTGTGATTGGCACTCTAGAAGCTTATTAGATTAGCGTTCTGTTTTTCTCGGATTGGGCAATAATAGAGATGAGCAAGCACTGCGACAAGCCCACTGTGGAGTGGTTTCTGCGGAAACTAGCTCCACAATCAATGAAATGGAAAAGGTGGTCCAACACAATGGCACAATTCAACTTGATAAGCTACTGGCTAGGCTATAAATGTCTCAACTCCAGTAGAATCCTCGAGTTCCATGGGCTTGACATGGAGATCAGAAACATTTTCTGCACATCCAATGTGGGAATTCCTGTAGAGTTGAAAGAACTGATTATCCAAGAAATTGAAAACTTGGAAAAGGACAGGGAATCAAACCCCATCGGCAATATCAATGGTGAATGGAAAGTGGACAGGACTGCCATAACCATCAGATTCAATGAATCAGACTCGTTAAAATGAACTGAGAAGGATAGGGAATTTGACCAGAGGATTATAATTTGGCACCTTGCTACCGAAATCCTCTATTATAAAGACATTCAAATATTCCAGAACATGGAAATGAAGATGGGAAGATTGCTGTCAAACTTCATGATGTATCTTCTTGCCACGCGATCTCACATCCTCTGCATCACCACCTCGAAAATAATATTGCAGCATGCATGCAAAAGACTTGTGGCGTTTCTGAAATTTAAGAAGCCCATGATAAGAGATGAACAAACAGTGTGCAGCGAATTGTTGGCTGGAAACTATGACAAAGAACTAGAGTCTGACAAAAGTAAACAAACTATGGTGACCAAGAACTGGGAGGTACTTGAGGATGCTCAAAAGCTGAGTCGGGATCTATTGGAAAAGGATGACCGATGGAAGTTGATATGCATTATGTGTGTACAGATGCTTTGTTTTGCAGCCATTAATTGTCCAACGGACTGTCATTCAGAGCAGCTCCGGCGAGGCGGGGAGATTGTCATGCATATCTGGCTCATTTTGCTTCATAAGAGACAGACAGAAAAGGCAGTGTCAGTGATCAAAGCAGAGAGGATAAAAAGCTCATACTTCTTTAACAACTAACTAGTAATTTAATTTGTTGCATTGATTTGCTTGCATTTATGTCACTTTATAAGGGATTAGGTTGCCAATAAGCTAGCTGCTATGGAACTTTAGAAAAGCAGTCAGTATGTTGATGAATGATTTGTACTTTTTTTGTTAGCATTTGGGATGAAAAAAGTAATTTTTATTTTTTTACTTAGTAAGGACTTGTTTTTTGTTAGTTTTCGTAGGTTTTTAAAATTTGAAGAAAATACGGTTCTAAGTTTAAAAAGTCATCAACCAGGTTCATAAAAATTGATAGTAATTAAAAGAAAATGAATTCTCGTGGCCGATTTGAAGAGCCAAACTTTCATTAATGTATGGCTCGTTGTTTGTTTGTCGACTGAACCCAACAAAAAATAAATAAATACATACATGAGTTAAGTCTGTCGAGGCATGCGCCCAACTAAACTCTCCTTGAAGTTTCCTTCGTTTTTAAGAAACTCTTTGAAACATCCTTTGTTTGATTGATGGAGGAGTAATAAAGCTGTAACTTTGTGGAAATTTAATTATATGGACCGTTTTAATTGATAATAAAATAAAATGCATAATAGTAATTCATAGTTTACATTGGAAAATGTGTTTTGCTTTCAAGAATTCTCAATATAATTCAAAATCATAAGTTTATATATATGTAGATATATATACACTAGTATTTATGTTAGAATATCTTTAACTTTTTTAGTTGAGAATATATATAAATGGACCGAATCAAATAGTCGAGCTCACTTAATCTCAACTTTTTATCTTCATTTAAGCCAGATTGATATAAAGACACACACACAAAGTATCCTAATAGTTTTTCATCAGTATTGTCACTTATAACATGTTTTTAGTGATAGATTTGTCATTGATAATATATTTCCGTGACAAAGTGACAGTTGTTTCTAAAAAATTTCCTATATATATGTTTACATTTTTAATCGAGTTGGCTAATAGTTATAAATAGTTTATCCAACGTTTTTGACCATTTATTTTAGTGGTGTACCATAAAGTAGATTAAAAATAAAGGGTCAAAAACGTTAGGTAAACCATTTAAAACAATGAATCCAAACTATCGTAAAAAGCAGTATCGTATAAAGTCTCACACAAATACGGCGTTTCAAAACTGATGTTTTTAAACGATAATATCGTCGTATTTAACTATGTTTGTGGAGCAAAAAGCCATGTGGACGGCACAATGCACATGTATATAGGACGGCCTTTGAAGGGAACCGACTCATATACATGCCACGTGTCCCAAAATCCATGTGGGAACTGTCTTTTTAGAGGCAAAACGTGGCATTGTGGCACATATGAACCAACATTTATAATGTTAGTTCAAATGGCCATAGACATTAGTTGCCATGTGGATTTTCAATATATACATCGGTTCATAGTGAGCCCATCGCATTTAATTTTTGATATATATATATATAATTTTTTTTTAAAATTTGCCAAATAAAATAGACAGCTTTTATATTTAATATATTTATTTTTACTAAAATTAAATTAAATTTTATTTAAAAATATATTTTCAATTGTAAAAAATGTCACTATTAAATTAAAAATCCATATAAAACAATAATTATTACATTAAATTATACAAACAACAATACTAATTAAAGAAGTAATTCTAACAAAAATAGTATAAAATACTAATTAAACTAAACAAACATACACTTACTTATTTAACTAGTCATACACATCTAAAAATGTTGAAGGATTATAAATGCTTTCAAGAAGATATGTAGCTCATTCCTTCCTAAACTCATCCACAAAGTCTTGTACCAAAACAAAAATTTTAAACCATATATAGAAATTAAACAAAGAATTAATGCATTAGAAGACATATATTTTTAACATAGTATTATATGTAAATTTAAAATGATCGTTGAAGTATACTTATAGTAGAATGTAACTGAGACCGTGGTGCAGATGAATTCATGTTTATTATTTCTTTCATCATCATGTATACATAATATGCACACTCATGACTTGTCGGTTGCAATGGTGCCTTCAAAAAATAAGTTTCATATTAATATATACTATTCCTAACACTGATAAAAATGAAATAAACAATTAAGTACATTTTATCTTTCCACCTTGCCAAGCCAATATTTTATTCCTCAACCTCTGTACATTTGAATCATTCCATAATGTCCAAGCTCTTATATATCATTTTATAAATTAAAAAAATAAGTAAAAATAAATTTAATCACTAAAATTGAATAAAAATAAATTTGAAGGCAATTAATTAATTAACTTAATTATTTATTAGCAACTTGAACTCGTCTTGAGCTTTGGTGTTGGCAAAATCAAACCCTTTCAAATGGATCCACGACACTAAGTTTCTAATGAGCCCTAATATAAAAATACAATATTAAAAATGTACAATATGCTATGTATATATTTATAAAAGTAATAATAATGCATTGAATTAAAACATATCAACAATGAAATGACATAAACCATATCCTCATGAAGTTCTAATCAGCTTATCACCGTCGAAGCTATCTATCAGCTAGGGATGCCAACATATCAGACTCAACATGTTGCAAAACATGTAGATCAATAAAACCAAACAATAGATAATTTGTAGTACGGATCATATCTTCATACAATTTTCGGCATGATAAAAATTACAACAATTATAATTAAAGTAGATTTTAAAAATAAAAATAAAAATTATAACTTCAAACATTAATTCATTACTTGATATATAGCAAGACACAATCAACACCCAAGTTTTGCATCTGGCAATCGATATCGTCATTTGTCAGCAGTGCTAGATGATAATTGCCTATGATCTTCCTCCCCAAGTTGAATTGGATCTGGATTACACCTAGTTGGATGAAAAAGGCAGCAGCTACCATCTGCATCAATCTCAGCTTTGGTGGCAGGTCAGCGATGCTTGACGTGAATGTGGTGTACTATTCTAGTCTGAATGAACTATTGACTTGTCGTTTGCTGCTCGCTTTGTTATATCTACCTGCAAATATATAATAATTTTATATAACTACAAAAATAACAAAAATTATTAACTTAATTATGAAATAAAACATAAAAATTTACCTATTCTTCCAGTAAAATCACTAAAAACCTAGGCCATGGACAAAATGACCCCACAGCTTCTTCTACCAATGTGGTGTTAAAAAATGGAAGGGGTGGGATGCTTCAGGGACCAATAGCTCCACAGCATTGACTCACACATTTTCATCCCCCAATCATAACCATGGCATACTGCTTCTGGATCAGTCGTAGGGTAAATTAGTCCAGTTGCCACTATATTTTCCCTGGTGCATTCTCTTTTGACTCCGGTCGAGTTTACATGGGGTTTGTAGTCTTTTACGTGTTTCTTTTTACAATTGGTTTCAATGGCCACTATGGATTCCTGTGATGTAGTTGCAACAATGGTTGGCTTCCAGAGGCCATCACTTGCCAAAATGATGAATTCACAATCCTTTTCAATACTTTCTACCCTAACATCTGGTTGTGATGTAATGTGCTCCTTCACATTTGCATCCCCAAATGCTCTTGTCATGGCTAGTTGGCCATCTACACGTGAAACATTTCCTAAATACCAGCACACAAAGCAAGGATCAAACATGACTCTGAATTCAAAAGTGGAACATATACATAATGCATTCCTTCAGACAATAGACACTTAACAGAAGTATAGCTAATATCCAAAAAGTCAAAGTACACTGTCAAAACATATCTTCCAAGGAAAGAAAGAGGATCATTCTATGAATACCAATTTTCCCTACAATTTTCAAAAGCAAAATTCGAAAATATTATACTTGGAACTTTAGACACAAATCCACCTCTTCTTTCAATAGGTTCTTTCTCATTCTGTGGCTCATGATCCACATAAATCTACTTTGCTTGACCATTCTGGCATAAGATAGCCCAAGGGTCCCCAACATTTGCTACAATTAGCTTTTCTTGATTGATTAGTATTACAGTAAAGGCTCTCTTAATAGCCTTTTTTGAGTTTCTTAAGAAATCAGGCTACTCATTAAACATTGTAGAACAACAAAAGCTTTTCAACCCAATACATATTGCAAAAAATAAATACACATAGAGATACATATAGATATAAAAGAACAATTAAGTTGATGTGGGCATCGAACACTCTTCTAGCATGGATGTTCGTGATAAGGACATTACGTTGCCAAGTGGACCAGTGACGCGTTCTCGAGCTAAGGAGATCAAAGAGAGAATGCTTGGACTTGTGAAAAAAATTATGGATGAAGATCGATTCAAGTTTCTAAATGATTTGAACACTTTTCCGAGGCCTAATGATGATTTATGCATGTTGTCCAAGCAAGGGATGAAAGATGTAATAATGCTCGAGAGTTGCAGAGACGAAACGACGTCATTTTAAAAATAAGCATCTTATAATGGCAGTTTCATAATTTTAGCTATTTTCTGATGATAATGGCAGTTTCGTAATTTAGCTATTTTCGGATTATAATGGCAATTTTGTAATATTTGCTATTTTCATTTTTTTAGGGTTAGTTTTCAACCTTCAGATTACTTTTTTAGTATTTAATGGCTTAGATTGATTCTTGATCTAACCCTAATCCTTATATAAAGGGGGATCAATTCCTTTGTAAAGGAGATTTTGAGTTTTTAATCAATTGAAAGAATTAAATTTCTTATTGCTCCCAGGAGTGTTCTTGCAAGGTGAGGAATCAATTTCTTCTTCTTGTTGCATTTAGAGTTGAATTCTCTTATCAAAGTAGAAATACTTTGTGGCGATTATTCTTCTATTTTCCTAGCCTTCTAATCCACATTTTTAGATACAAGTTAGCTAAGGGTTTGGTAGGGCGGGTTCTTGTTTCCAATTATTGTTACAATACTTTTTGTGTGTTTTGGGGTTTCGGATTCTTTAATTTTGGGGTTCCGCATCAATTGGTATCAGAGCTTTGGTTGAGATAAGTACCTATCTATCTTTGTTTTCAATTTTTTTGTGTTCTTCGTTCATATTACTTTGATTCCCTTGAAAAAAAAGAAAGGGTTGTGTTTGATCCGTGCGTCTTATTTCATCTTGTTGATTTGGGTATTTTTTTTATTCAAAGAAGAGAAGAAGTAAAAAAAAAAAAAAAAACCCTAATCCCACTACCAGGCCCTTGGGGTCGCACTTGGGGTCACACTTGGGTAGGTCTGTCCGCAAGGCATCTCAAAATCCGAATTTTTTTTTATTCTTTTTTCTTTTTGCTTAGGGTAATATTTGCTTTCCATTACTCTAATTCTTATTTTTGCTTTTCTTTTGATCTACTTTCTTTCTTTGGTTAGGTTTTGAGATTGTGATACTTGTTATTTGTTTTTCTTGCTTTGATTTGTTGTGTTTAATTCTAAAGTGCAACTTGATTCTAGAGATTGTGAGTGGTAAAAGGCTTGAGTGGTGAGCACATTGAGGGTAAAAGCCAAGATTGTGTAAAACACGAACGTAGTTAACATTAAAAAGAAAGAAACACGTGAGGGAGAGAAGTAAGGATTTTCTTTTACTAATCTTGACTTGTAGAAACTAAGATGTCAAGAAAAGAAGGAAAAGAAGCTGCTCATTCTGAGGAAGAGCACGAAAAATAGATGACACCGGACATGAAGCTCTTATACAAGCCTTCACAGGAGAATTGTGGAGGTTAAACATAAAGATGGATGAGTTAAATGATAAGGTAAATGAAGTCTCTATGACCGCCACAAATAACCCAAGGAGAGATGGTTCGCGGAGTAGAGATATAGAGCTATCGGTTTCCGACAATGATGAAGTCTCAAATCATTCAATGAAAAGACATCCAAGGACGGAGGAACCAAGGGCTATAAGACATGATTACAAAACTGCCATTATAATCCGAAAATAGCAATAATTACAAAACTGCCATTATAATCCGAAAATAGCTAAATTACGAAACTGTCATTATCATCCGAAAATAGCTAAAATTATGAAACTGCCATTATAAGATGCTTATTTTTAAAATGACGTTGTTTCGTCTCCGCAACTCTCGAGCATCATTACAACTTTCATCCCTTGCTTAGATAACATGCTTAAATCATCATTAGGCCTCGAAAAAGTGTTCAAATCATTTGGAAACTTAAATCGATCTTCATCCATAATTCTTTTCACAAGTCCAAGCATTCCCTCTTTGATCTTCTTAGCTCGAGAACGCGTCACTCGTCCACTTGGCAACGTAATGTCCTTATCACAAACATCCATGCTAGAAGAGCGCTCGATGCCCACATCATTCCCTCCCTCTTCAAAAAGATTCGTCCTTGAATCTGCATCCATGCCAAAAGGAGAAAGATCAGCAACATTAAATGATGCGAACACATTATACTCACCTGGAAGATCAATCTTGTATGCATTGTCATTGATTCTCTCGAGCACTTGAAAATGTCCATCACCTCTAGCATCCAACTTAGACTTCCTTTTGTTAGGAAACATTTCCTTCCTCAAATGTACCCAAACCCAATCACCTGGATCAAATATCACTTGTTTGCGCCCTTTATTAGCCTTTTGCGCAATAAACTTATTCCTCTTCTCAATCTGTAGTCGGGCCTTCTCGTGTATAGCTTAAACTAAGTCCACCTTGTTTTGTCCATCTAAGTTAGCAAGTTCACTCAAAGGTAAAGGCATCAAATCCAATATAGTTAAAGGATTAAAGCCATATACAATCTCAAATGGTGAAAATCCAGTAGAAGAAAGAATAGTACGGTTATAAGCAAATTCAAGAAAAGGCAAACAATCTTCCCAAGATTTTAAGTTTTTACCAACTACAGAACGTAGTAAGCACCTAAAGTTCTATTCACCACTTCCGTTTGTCCATCGGTTTGTGGATGACAAGTAGTAGATTACAAAAGCTTAGTACCCAACTTTCCCCACAAAACTTTCCAAACGTGACTCAAGAACTTGACATCTCTATCCAAGACTATTGTCCTTGATACCCCATGCAATCTCACTACATCTCTAAAGAACAAGTCAGCTATATTTGTTGCATCATCAGTTTTATGGCAAGCACTAAAGTGCGCCATTTTACTAAATCTATCCACAACAACAAATATACTATCACGACCCTTCCTAGTTCTCGGTAACCCAAGAACAAAATCCAAGGAGATATCAACCCGTGGTTCCGTTGGCACAGGAAGAGGGGTGTACAAACCATGTGGCAAATACCTAGATTTAGCCTGTCTACATGCAATACCTTTAGTACAAATTTTTTCAACATCCCTACGCATGTGTGGCCAAAATAAATGTTCAGATAAAATATCTAAGGTCTTATGCACACCAAAATGCCCCATGAGACCACCACTATGTGACTCTCTAACAAGCAATTCTCCAATCAAACAATTGGGCACACATATCCTATGTCCACGAAACAGAAATCCTTCATGTTTATAGAATTTATGAAAAGAACCATTTTCACATGCAGCATATATTTCACCAAAATCATCATCACTAGCATACATGTCTTTTTATTGTTCAAAACCCAAGAGCTTAGAAGTAAGAGTAGTGATTAAGACATACCTCCGAGACAAAGCATCGGCCACCACATTCTCTTTACCTTGCTTGTAACAAATCACGTACGGAAAGGTCTATATGAACTCAACCCATCGTGCATGCCTTTTGTTGAGCTTTCCTTGCCCCTTGATATGCTTCAACGACTCATGATCAGTGTGAATCACAAACTCCTTCGGGAACAAGTAATGCTGCCACACCTCCAAAGCACGGAAAAGGGCATACAACTCTTTGTCATATGTCGAGTAGTTGAGTTGAACTCCATTCAACTTCTCACTAAAATATGCTATGGGACGTTTTTCCTGCAATAAAACAGAACCTATAGCAATCCCAGAAGCATCACATTCAATTTCAAAAGTTTTGTCAAAATTAGGTAATACAAGAATAGGAGTAGAACATATCTTATCTTTTAGAGTTTGAAAAGCTACCTCTTGGTCCTTACCCCATTTAAACCCTACCTCTTTTTTGACAATCTCATTCAATGATGCCGCTATGGTAGAAAAGTCCTTCACAAACCTTCGAAAGAACCCAGCTAGTCCATGAAAACTTCTTACCTCAGAAACACTCTTAGGTGTGGGCCATTCTCGGATAGCCTTCACCTTTTCCTCATCAACTAGAGACTTTCCCCTCATAGCATACTCTATGTTCTCCTCATCACTAGATTTATCCTCCAATGGTGGCACCTCGTTATCACTATCATTCTCAGACTCCGAAACAATTTCACTACCCTTCAACCACATAGTCTTCTTATTAGGACATTCAGAAGCAATATTTCCTAACCCTTGACATTTAAAACACTTTATCTCCCTATGTCTAGTAGTGGTAGTAGAAGAAGAAGAATTAGGAGTACCTTTAGGTGTGATGGCACTCCTATCCTTATTCTTGAAATCGAAGCTCTTCATTTTGTCCTCAAGTTTCTCCCACTTTAAATTCCATTTAGAGTTGGAATTTGAGAAGCTTCGAGTAGTCCCTTTTCTTTTAAGTTGCTTTTCCACCTTGATTGCCATGTTCACCAAGTCTTCTATCTCTACATATGGATGTAGTTCCACAGTGTCGGCAATCTCTCTATTGAGTCCACTTAAGAATCGAGCCATGGAAGCCTCTCGTTCCTCATCTATGTTGGCTCGGATTAGGAGCATCTCCATCTCCTTGTGGTACTCTTTTACCGTCCTTGTTCCTTGGGAGAGCCGCTGCAACTTTTGGTGTACCTCCCGGTAATAAGAAGATGGTACAAATCTTCTTCTCATCACCCTTTTCATCTCGCCCCAAGTTACAATTGGATCTTCACCATATCTCCTCCTAGTCTGCAATAATTGTTCCCACCAAACCAAAGCATAATCAGTAAACTCTACAGCGGCGAGTCTTACCTTCTTCTCATCCGAGTAATTGTGGCAAGCAAAAATTAGTTCAACCTTGCTTTCCCACTCCAAATATACTTCAGCGTCATGTCTCCCCTTGAATGGTGGTATTTGCATCTTTATGGAGCTTATGTTGTCGTCCCTTCCTTCTCTCAGCTCATGTCTCCTAGCCTTTGGTTCCTCCCTCCTTGGACGTCTCCTCATTGAATGATTTGAGATTTCATCATCCTCGGAAACCGATAGTTCTATATCTTTAGTCCGCGAACCATCTCTCCTTGGGTTATTTGTAGCGATCATAGAGACTTCATTTACCTTATCATTTAACTCATCCATCTTCATGTTTAACCTCTGCAATTCTCCTGTGAAGGCCTTGTATAAGAGCTTCATGTCTGGTGTCATCTCCTTTCGTGCTCTTCCTCGGAATGAGCGGCTTCTTTTCCTTCTCTTCTTCACATCTTAGTTTCTACAAGACAAGATTAGTAAAATGAAAATCATTACTTCTCTCTCTCACGTGTTTCACTCTTTTTAATGGTAACTACGCTCGTGTTTCACACAATTTTGGCTTTTACCCTCAATGTGCTCACCACTCAAGCCTTTTACCACTCACAATCTCCATAATCAAGTTGCACTTTAGAGTTAAACACAACAAATTAAAGCAAGAAAAACAATATCACAATCTCAAAACCTAACCAAAGAAAGAAAGTAGATCAAAAGAAAAGCAAAAATAAGAATTAGAGTAATGGAAAGCAAATATTACCCTAAGCAAAAAAGAAAAAGAAAAATAGAACAAAATTTGGATTTTTTTTTTTTTTTGGGATGGCTTGCGGACAAACCTGCCCAGGTGTGACCCAAGGTGCAACCCTATGCGCCTGTAGTGCGATTAGGGTTCTTTTTTTTTTTTTACTTGTACTCTTCTTTGAATAAAAAAAAAACCAAAATCAACAAGATAAAAAAAAGACGCACGGATCAAACACAACTTTTTTTTTTCGTTTAGGAATCAAAGTATTGTGAACGAAGAACAAAAAAAAATTAAAAACAAAGATAGATAGGTACTTATCTCAACAAATGCTCTGATACCAATTGATGCGGAACCCCAAGATTAAAGAATCCGAAACCCCAAAACACACAAGAAGTATTGTAACAATAATTGAAAACAAGAACTCGCCCTACCAAACCCTTAGATAACTTGTATCTAAAAATGTGGATTAGAAGGCTAGGGAAAGAGAAGAATAATCGCCACAAAGTATTTCTACTTTGATAAGAGAATTCAACTCCTAATGCAACAAGAAGAAGAAATTGATTTCTTACCTTGCAAGAACACTCCTGGGAGCAATAAGAAATTTAATTCTTTCAATTGATTAAAAACTCAAATCTGTCTTACAAAGGAATTGATCCCCCTTTATATATGGACTAGGGTTAGATCAAGAATCGATCTAAACCATTAAATATTAAGAAAGTAATCCTAAGGCTGAAAACTAACCCTCAAAACGAAAAAAATAGCAAATATTACAAAACTGCCATTATCATCCGAAAATAGCTAAAATTATGAAACTGCCATTATCATCCGAAAATAGCTAAAATTATGAAACTGCCATTATAAGATGCTTATTTTTAAAATGACGCTATTTCGTCTCCGCAACTCTCGAGCATCATTACGACTTTCATCCCTTGCTTGGATAACATGCTTAAATCATCATTAGGCCTTGGAAAAGTGTTCAAATCATTTGGAAACTTGAATCGATCTTCATCCATAATTCTTTTCACAAGTCCAAGTATTCCCTCTTTGATCTTCTTAGCTTGAGAACGCGTCACTCGTCCACTTAGCAACGTAATGTCCTTATCACGAACATCCATGCTAGAAGAGCGCTCGATGCCCACATCAAGTCATGGGGTAGCAAAATAAACAGTAGAGAAAGAAAAAAATACTCTCTTTTTGAGTCCAATTTCATGTGGCTAGCACAAAAAGCAAGCTTCTCTTGTATATCAACTTATCTTTCTCTTACACTTCCATTAAGTATTTTAAGTTCCTTCAAACACCTAACTACTAATTAAGACACTAAACAAACAAATCACATCTAACAAAAAAAAATTGAAGAAATAATCAATGCAATTCAATTAGAAGCAAAATAAAAAGGTGTGTTTCAAGAACTTCATAAGATTTTTTATATCGAGAATTTTGCAATTCTTCATTGGAGGCCTGGAAATTGATCTCTCCACTTAGAATACGTCCACCTTGTGATCATTCACCAAAGAGCACACATCTATGCACCTAGATGATATAAGATATTCCACAAGTACAAATTAGCATAATTTATCAAAAATTTCAACAAGCTTCCTACTTGCTTCTAACTTTGAACATTAAATTTTCTTTCATTTTTTCTTAACCTAATCAAACTTAAGATCTAAAAGACACAAAATATCAAAGAAAAAATGAAAAATTTGAGAAATCTGCCTTTGAAAACTACCAAACCCGAGAGTTCCCTCTAGGGTTCTTCTTGAAAATCTCTCTCTTCTTTTCTTCACTTTTGGCTTGATTTCTTGGATATAAATCCTTATTGACCTACAAAGATAAAATAAAACAGCAAAAAAATGTAAAAATATAATAAAAATAAATTAAAAAGAAAAAGACATGAAAATTAAAAATTCCTTGGAGTGTCTCCCAAGAGCGTTGATTTAAAGTCATTAGCTTGATTTTTCATCTTTAGTCGGGCTCTTCCAATTTAACTAATGCCTTATCTCTTCTATTGTTTGATTGCTCAAGATACATGGGGAAAGATAAAATTTCACTTCCATTAGTAATAGTAAAAATTTGCTCTAAATTTTAGTTTAGAAACCATAATTTTTTTTTAAATTTTAATTTTAATGGAAAAACTATTTTTCTCTAATTTATTTTATTTTATTAAAAAAATTTCCTATTATGATAATTTTGGTGATATTTTTTAATGGTTTTGTTCTAAATATGAAATAGTAGTGATAAATGATTAAGCTTTTGTCTCTCATGAGATTTAACAGTCCAAACTATAAAATTGTTTTGTGATTTAATATTTTGTTGATGTGGTGTAAAATTTAAATCATTATTTATAGTGAAATATCATGAAAATGTTTATACAATAAAATTGGCATAGTTGTTTAGAATGCTTAAATATTTATTTACCGTGATACTTATTTAACATATTTAAAATGTTAATTATATTTCACATATTTTAAAGTTTTAATTCAAAAAATAATGATTTTTTAAATATAATGACTTTTCTATTTTAATTAAGTTCATTATAGATTAATGTAACAATATACGTGCTTTTGATATTAAGTTATAAACCATGTGAACAATTAGAACTAGTTTTAGTGAATATTTATCATATTATTGAATTTATTTTGTTACAACCACTACAAAAAATAAAAATAAAAAAAATAAAAATAAAAAGAAGATTTTTTATGATGGAAATTATTGTAACCGTCACACAAATGGAGCATATAGTAACATACATATTTGGATCGTCACAAGTGGTACATTAAATGTGACAAATTTTACTTTGTCACAATAGACTGTCACTAATTGCTATAAATTTTTTAAAGTTAAAATTTTTTGACTTATTTGAGTTTATCTGTGATAGAAATCATGAATATTGTCACAGATTGTATAAAAAAATATATAATTCAAAATGATCCTATTATAATGTTATATCGGTTATAATTGAATATATTATTAATTGTGACAGTTATTTGGTCACAATTAAATTTAAAATTCAGATAAAGCTGCATATTTTTACAGAAGAAATTTTGAAAAAAATTTCTCTCCCATTCAATTTAAAATTTTATTTACTGTCACCATTGTAAATTCTATTTATTAAAAATATGTTAAAAATTTTGGGAAAATAAGGTATCATGCCGTTCTCATTCCTCTATGGCTAATCATTCTTTTTCCACATCGTTCCTTTTTCTGAAGAACAATGGCTGTCATGGAAGGTGTGGCACAGAACCAAGCTCAAAAACCTCAACCACATCCCATGTCGGGGAGAGGCTGAATGAGGCCGTACAGACACAGCTCAACCTTTAGTCCCTCAAAACCCGCACTTCGAGCCACTTCAAAGCTATTTCACGAATTCTAGAAGATTTTGACGCCTATGCTCGCACCAACACCAGTCCCAAATGGTCTTTCTCTTTCTTTCTTTTTTCTATTTTTTTCCCCATTCTGTGTATTAGATTTTAAAATTTTCACTTTACAAAACTTTTTTGTTTCATCGTTTTGATTCGTAGACCTAGTTTATTCGCGCAATTTGGGAGTTTGGGTGCTAACTTGGTGTTGGTGGTTTGGTCCGTCCACTGCGGCACCACACCATTGGCACTCCCAGGCTCAAGGCTTCAAGGGTGCGTATCATTTCAGCTGCAGTGAGTTAGGAAGCAGCCCACTGCTCTGTGAGCCAACACTTGCAGCTGCGTGCACCATTTCACAATCAGCCCTTTCACTGAATCTGTCACCAACATCAGATCTGGAAGCTTCTTCAATTCCTCTTCTCGGACCACCCACAGGAAATCCCTCTTGCTATTTCAATTCCAAAAATTAATTAATTAGTGTTTGTTTGATAACCCATCCGGTTTTTGACTTTTGTTTTTTAATTTTTTAAAAACAAAAAATGAAAATGCTTTTGATAACCATTTTTATTTTTTAAAAAACAAAAATTATTTTCATTTTTTAAAAAATAAAAACGTTAAAAAGTCATTTTCATTTTTAGTTTTCAAATTTTTTTTTTTTTGTCCTTTACAATGTCAAAATACAAGATATGTCACACAAGGTTTGAAATTGAGACCGCCAATACTGGCACCGTCTAGATGTAGTCGAGACTGCTCCAGTTGGGGCCAAAGCTTGGGATCGCCTTGTCGGACAGGAAGTCAGGATAAGACGATCGGGACCGGAACTCGGGACTGCCCGATAGGGGCTTGAACCCAGGACCTCTCGGTTGAGCTGGAACCCGGAACCACCCGGTCGAGGCTGAAACCCGGGACCGCTCGGTCTAGGTTGGAACCCAGGACTACTCGGTCGAGGCCGGAACCCGGGACTGCCCGGTCTGGGTCGGAAACTAGGACCGTCCGGTCGGGCCAGAACCCGGGACTGCCCGAGTCAAGGCCGAAACCCAAGACTGCCTGGTCGGGCTGGAACTCAGTACCGCCAAGTCGGGTCAAAACTCGGGTCAGGCTAGAACCCGGGACTGCCCGATCGAGCCCAGAACCCGGGACCCCTGGTCGTGCCAAGACCCGAGAACCCTGTTCAGGCCGGAACCTAGGACCGCCAGTTCGAGCCGGAACTCAGGATCGTCCAATCGGGTCGAAACCCGGGACTGCCTGGGTCGGGGCCAGAACTCAAGATCGCCCGGTTGGGCTGGAACCCGGGACTGCCCAGTCGGGTCGAAACCCATGTCAGGCTAGAACCCGGGACTGCCCAATCAGAACCAGAACCCGGGACCCCCAGTCGTGCCGAAACTGGGGACCCTCTAGTCTGATCGGAACCTAGGACTGCCCGTTTGGGCCGGAACTGGGGACCGCCCAGTTGGGTCGAAACCCGGGTCAGATTAGAACCTAGGACCGCCTGGTTAGGCAATAACCTGGGACTACCAATCGAGGCCAGAACTCGGGATCCCCAGTCATGCCAAAACTCGAGACCCTCCGGTCGGGCTGGAACCCGTGACCGCCTGTTCGGGCCAGAACTAGGGACCGCTAAGTCGAGGCAGAATCCAGGACCGCCCGGTCGGGGCTGGAACCCAGGGCTGTCCGGGTTGAGGCTAGAACCCAGGACTGCCCGGTCGAGCTGGAACCCGGGTCTTCCAGGGTCAGGCCGGGACCTAGGATTGCTCGGTAAGGCCGAAACCCGGGTTGGACTAGAAGCCGGGATCGCCTGGTCAGGCCAGAATCTGAGACTGCCCGGTTGAGGCCAGAACCTAGGACCGCTAGATCGGGCCGAAACCTGCAATAGCCCAGTCGGGCCAGAACCCGAGTCGAGGATGGAACTCGGGACTGCCCGGTCGGGCTGGAACTCGAGTCCTTCCGGGTCGGGCTGGAACCCAGGTCGTCCTGGGTTGGACTAGAACCCAGGTTCGCCCGGTCGAGGCCAAAACCTAGGGCTCCTTGGTCGGGCCGGAACCCAGGACTCCCCAATTGGGGCCGAAACCCAAGACCGGCCGAGTCGGGCTGGAAATCGGACCGAAACTAGTTTAAATTTATTTGTAAAGTTTAAGAAAAAAATATAAAAAATAATGGTTACCAAAAATAATTATTTTAAAATAAAAATTAAAAAATAGTTGTTGTTTTTTATTTTTTTCCTTTTAACAAAAACATAAACTAAAAACCAAAAACCAAAAACTAAAAACTAAAAACCAAAAACTATAAACCATAAACCATAAATCATAAACAAAAACTAAAAATGAAAACTGAATGGGTTAACAACCGGACCCTTATCAAATTAATCATTTACGTATACAATGGAAATTAATCTTAAGAAAATTAATTTTAAATACATGTACCTCCTCTTCCAAGCTATCGAAGGTGTTGATAAAGATGCAATCGGCTCCTTTGAAATTGGAGAACTGAGCAACTGCATGACCCAAGGAGGCAGGATACGATTCTAAATCGTAGACGAAAGATGGGAGGTCGTAAATCTCATGAGGTGGGAGGCCAGGTAGAGACACAGCGCTCTCTGCTGGAACTTTTTCTTGATATATATATATATATATATATATATATATATATATATATTTTCTAATGGTGGAATGTAGGATTATGTTGTCAACAAGCATGTTACAAAGAAAAGCAAGAATGAGGACAGCTAGTAGATTTGATGAAGATGCTTTTAAACGCAGAAATTTACAAGTTATATACATATTTTCTTCTCTTCTCTTCTTCTTTTTCTGCTTCTCCTTCTTCTTCCTTCTTCATTTGGTTATGTGTGAGAAACTAACGTTTAAATTTTACAGAGCTTTCATTATGGAATTCAAGATTAACATGTCTGAAGTGCCCCTTGAAAAACTGAGCAAAACCAATATCCAAAAGGGTAATTACCAAAGAATCTTGTATATTTATCTTGCTTTTGTGTTTAACAAACGTTGTCTGATAACTTTGCTAGTTTGCAATTTTTTTTTTCTTTTTTTTTTTTATAAATAAAATAAAAAATAGCCACATAGTAATGTCCTTGGTTTTTTTGTTTTCTTGTGTATATTCAGGGTGAGGCATTAAGAGAAATACAGACTCTATTAGATAGCAATACTCATGATCCTTCTGTGAAAGAAAGCTTGATTATTGATGTCAGCAACCGGTTCCTTTTGTGATCTTGGATTAAGTTCAAGAAAGTCTTGATTCTTTTATTAAGGTATTTGTTATTCATGACGTATTTAGCTTTAAGATTAGGTAAGTGGAAGATTGCATGCATGCATATCTCTCTCCGTGTGTGTGTGTGTGTGTGTGTGGAGAATTATATTGGTGCAGATGTTCTAGCATTGTGCACTAGGATGAGGCTGTGTGTGTATGTGTGTGTGTGTGGACTTATGATTATGGAGAATTATATTGGTGCAGATGTTCTAGCATTGTGCACTGGGATGAGGCCAGTTGTTATGATAGACTATGGTGGAAAGATGCCTGAACTGTAAGAACGACTTTGTGCACTTTTAGAACTAAGTCAAAAGGTCACTTCTTGTTGCCTTACTAAATTAATTGACTAATTTTACTCAAGTATTGCTCAAGTAAAAGTTTCTGCTAGTGTCCTACTACATTTTGAAGTTGATTGCATTCTAACTATGTTGGCAGTTTTTTTGTTTTTACCTTTTTATTTTTAATAAATTGTTCACTGGTTTAGAATGGTAAACCTTATAAGTTGGTTTCCAAGTTACTTAACTTTTCAATTATGTGCTGTTATAATTTTTTTCATTTAATAAATATGAAATTTTACCCCCATTAAGCTTTGTATAACAATAGGAAAATTTGTAAACCTTTATAGATAATATTTTATCACCTATTTTTGAGGACTACCTCTGAACATCTCAGTGCTAGAAAGAAAGTCTGGTAAAATCACCTCTATTTTGCAGGTGGGTAGCATTCCATTTGGCTGTATTCTTTTATCTAGTTAATGAATTAGAAAAGTTTTTGTTCTTTATTGTGCTATTTGTGTATGGAAACTTAATGTATGGCATGTATATGTTCTTTGTTACTTGGAGTTGGCTTAATTAGAAAGGTTTTTATTCTCCGTCTTGCAACTGCATTTTACAGTATTAGATGCTCTTTGATAGATGGATTTTTGCAAGAAATATCCATTGTAGAACACATTGTGTCAGTATTAGATGCTCTTTGATAGATGGATTTTCTAGTTTATAGTCCACTATCTGTACCTTCATTTATGTACATGTGTTATTTTTTCATGAGCCTGACATGTTTGTTTTAATCATATAACATCTACCATCTGCTGAACTGTTGAATATCATCATTTTGTTTTAAAGCTTTTTTCAATTTAATTTTCTTGTAGACCCTATGAGAATTGTATCGGTAAGGTATTGATGCTAAGCATTTAGTTCTGTTATCAGTGTTATTATATTATGTAAATCACAAGTTCTCTTGTAATGGTCTTGCACATCCTCTATTGTTTAGTTTCTTACCTTTTTCTTATTTTTTATTTTTTTGTAATTCATTGTCAGAGCACACTGGATACTCCTTTAGCAATTGGGGCTTTGGTTTCTTGTTGGGTTCTATGCAAACTAATCGCTTCTCTGAAGTTGCACTGGACGATGTAAGTTTATATATACATTCCCTTCATTATAAATGCTTATAACGAAATAAATGATTTTTTTTCTATTCACATTCATTATTTGCTTCAGTTTTTCATTGTTTTGTTATTTACATATGCAAAAAGGCTGCTCTGAGACAGCCATGTGGTATTAGAAAATCATATTGTCCTATCATTAAACCCCTCTGTTTAAGTTGATAGGAAGTTGGCCTAATTATATTAAGCCAAACACATACACTAAAATCCCTCCTAGGATGCCCGGGAGCTAGAAACAGTACAGGCGGTACTGCCATTGCCGAATGATAAATTGCCTGAAATGAGTCACCAGGAATTGAACTTAAGTCAAGAAGGCGTGTGTATATCAAGCCAAGATAGACACTACCAAATATGTGTCCTAAGTTCACAATAATATCTTTTCAAGTCTACCATTTTCATTTAGGGGCATTGGAAAGTGGGACAGGCTATAATTTGACATATCCAATTGTATTGAATTTTTTTTCAATCAAGCATGTAATAGGACAAGTGCTTCAATGAAATTTTTTTGAACCTTTTATATCAAATGTCTTGATATTAAATGACTTTCAAAGTGTTGTTTGATTATTTATTCTATTTGAATTGTACTATTTACTGATCATATTCAATGAGCTGAGAAAAAAATACTGAAATAAAAAATAATTGAAAAAATGTAACTGGAAAAAAAAATACCTATTGTGGTGGTATATAGAGGTGGTCACAGTATGTTTAATGTGACGGTCTAGCGTCACAAGACCATCACAAATGTTATATTGTGACGGCTCATACAGGACATGAAATTAATACATTACATTACTGTTTTCACAAGCGACAATATATAGATCGTCACCGTATGTTTAATGTGACGGCCGACCATCACAAGACTGTCACAAATGTTATATTACGACGGAAAAATGTCTTATTAAAATTTATTTTGGGACGAATTCATTTCAGGCACACTTAATTTACCGTGACAGCATGTTGTCACAAAACAGTTACTAATGGTTAATCTGTGATGGACCAAATATTGTCTCTGAAGCCTTGCCGACGGTGACTCGTCGGTATGTCAGAACTTGCATTAATTTTTGTGACCAAGTGATTCTGTCACATAATGTTCGTTTTTTGTCACGGGAATAGTAAGTGGTCACTTAAAATCTTTTGTGTGGGTCTGGTGTGTGACAGTTTAATATCAGTCATATAAAGTAGTTTTAACGACGATTCTGTCACATATACTACTCCTCGTGACAAATTTTTTCCGTCACAAAAAGCTATTTTTTCTTGTAGTGAACTAAAATATTATTTTAGCATAATTATTTTTCTTATATTTAATATTTTATTTTCTTAATGTATAGATGATTCTTAGGTAAATATTACATTGTAATTTTTAACATTTTCTCGCATAGTACTCCCATAATTTATTTGTACTATTATTTTTATAGTTTTTTTTTCTATCCTACTAAACTATTATTCATAAAATTTAAGAAAATATAATATATCTATATATATAGGGATTTATTATGGAGTCATTGGACTCTCCCTAACAATATAATTTTTAATTTGTTTTAATTTATTTTTTAATTTTGCTTTGGTTTTAATAGCATTTAAAACTATTAGGTTTAAAAAATATATATAAAACACAACAATTGGATACGCTATGGTGTTTTAGTTATATTTTTTTGATTATTTCCTTTATATTTTATAGTAGATTTTAAATTTATAACATTTAAAATTATTTAACAAAAAAATAAAAAATAAAATCAGAAAACTACTTGTGAAGCTTTTATAAGCTTTCCAACATATGGATTTATAACAAAATCTTATATATATATATATATATATATATATATATTGTAATTAATAAAACATTAAAAAAAATCAAATATTATAAAAGTACTCTTTCAAATTCTTTTTCTTCTAGCTTTGGCCCCCTAAACATTTTCCCCGCTCAGTCCTCGAAGAAGTAGTAAGTGGATTTATGTCAATCTAGAAAAGCATAATTGGGAAGCAATAAATGTTGATGTTAAATTGGCCGAAAAATCTCTTAAGCAAACTATTTATGAGATTGCTTACGTTGAATTTGAAGGAGGGTGTTTATTATTATTTCAATCTTTCGGCTAGTGATGAAATTCCCTCTCTAGTTTATTTTGTGAGTCAATTTCCAAAAGAAATCGGCAGAAAGGACATTAAGCTTCCAGGTTATCCAACTGGGCAAGAGACAAGAAGTCGATCTGTACAAATAGGAGACCATGAGACCCCGAATGATTCGGCGAGCCAAACAAAACCATTGTTGAATAAATAGTTACAAAGTCAGCGAAAGAATAAAGCAGGTGTAACACCCCGTTCCAAAAGAATACCAAATTTTTTAAGTTTTGATCATATATGGGTATAAAAGTTGATTTTTTGTTTACTTAAATTTCAAATTTAATCATAACACCATTGCATATAGCCCGTCAATAAAAAATTTTAGACTGGCCGCATTTTTTATTCAGAACTACGATTTAGAAGTTATGGTCAAGAACTTAACAAATATTTTGGACTTGTACAAATTGGTCCCATTATTTTAAATTTTGTTTTATATTCAAAAAATACACTCGTCCCTATCCGCACTCTCCTCGATTCTCCTTTCTCTCTTTCTCTCTTTCTCTCTCTCTCTCGTCATTGTGCAACGCTGCACTTCGCACCGGAAACAACCAAATTCCAACAAAATCTGACCAACCCATCACCCAAAGCCCACAAACTCATATATCTCTTCATGTGAAAACGACAAAATGGAACCTCCATTTTCACCGAAAATACCAAGGAAAATCGGTGAGCCGATTTACTCCAATCGTTGGATTCTAGTGAGTTTCAGGCCATAGGAGTCCTATTTTGGACCCCCAAAACCCGAATCCACAGTCATGTTAGCTCAAATCCTCCTTGATTGAATGGTGCGAAAAACTGGTGTTTAGTTGCAACTTTCTGGCCAACTCTGGTGGTTATTTGTCAAGATAAAGTCACCTCCATGTTACCCATTCCAAGAGTTTTCTACTGATATATGGATTGCCTATTATTGTCGAGTTTTTAGGAAATGTCCAATTGTGAGTTGTGTTGTATTTTTGGATTTTTTGGGTGTTGCTTAGTGGAATTTTGACAAACCAGGTTTGGTAAGTTACTTTCATTTTGGCTTAACCTAGTGTTCCTATGAGTTTTGATGTAAGGTTGTTGGGTTTATTTAATGAGATTGTTAAGTTGATTTTGTGGTTCAGAATGTTATGTTTGTTAATGGAGCTGGTGTTATCATTTTTATCGTTGATTTTGATGTGGCAGCAGCTGGATAGTTGATTTGCATTCTTGAATTTAAGTTTAATTTGATTTAGGTGTTATGAGTATGATTTATACTTGGATTAAAATGTATCTTTGAGCTTGGTACAAAAGTCCTTTTGATGTTGTGGTTTATTAGTTATTGGTGAAAAAGATTGCGATTTGTTGAGGTTTTAAATAGCTTAAAATGCTTGTTGTTATTGGGAATTAAAGAAGTTTTGGAGCTTGAGTGACAGAACCCAATCCACTTAGATCTTGCCTGCATGACTTAATATTTCTATTAAATCATTAATATTAAGTCATTAAGCAGTCAAGTAATTCTACTAGTAATTATTAAATAAAAAGCTAACATTGGGCATGTAATAACCATTTATGAAAGATGTCATATATATATGAATCAATCATTATATACCGAGCAGGTAAGCTAACCATAAAACTTTTCAGTGAAAAGCCATAGACATATATGTGAATTAATCATCATATACTAAGCGTGTAATAATATTTTCTGTAAAAAACCATTGTCCTTTTACATATTTATAAACGTATACACAATTCTACATTCCTGGCAAATACAGCTTAGCGGCATAAACTATCGTCCAAGCATAATCAATATCACCCTTCCTACTTGGCGGCATACCCCATCGCCCAAGTAGTCCAACCATATCCACTCCTCTACTTGGCGGCATATCTTATCGTCCAAGTAGTACATAGTAACATACTATCCATATCATTATATATGAACAACATGCCAACTCATTCCAAAATGTACATAAATTATATAAACATATAAACAAGGATGCTCCCTCAATAAGATTATACACAAAATAGTTAAGTATTTGCCCAATTTAACTTATTTCAAAGCTAAAAACAACATAAAGCATTCAACACTCTATAACCACAAAGCAACTCACTTTATCCAAAGTACAAATCACAAATCCAAGTTACCTCACATCGGCAACCAATCACAATTTCAAAAACAATATTACTTTCACAGAAATCCAAAATCGAATATTTCATAATTATAAGTTCATAAACATGAATATCATGCCAAATATTCGACATTTAACCACACACATACAACATAACTTTAAATGCTCAATTAATCCATATTATATAGTATATAAGTATATATATATAAATGAATTGCATATAATTTATATATGGATAAATTCCCACAAAGTTACTATAGATAATATAGTAAATTCAAATGTCCGAATATCAACCAATTCTACCTTTCTCCAAACTTTCCCACAGTCACAACCTCATATGCACAACATCAACATTTTCATTTTTATGTAATTGCGTTGAACTCTTGAATACTCTCATATAACGTCGAAGCAAACTTTGAATTTCCAATACTCACTAAGAACCATATACAAGGTAAGAATCTAAAATTTTCAACAAAATAATTAATACTATCATTTCCATCAATTCAAGAAAATGATCTTTGGCTCGTAGAAGTAGTAGTAACTAATCCAAATAAATGCATAACATGTCTAATAAAACTGGCTCTAGAAATGTCCTTACAACCAGCAGGAACAAGCCCGGTTATACTGAAATTTGTCCTCAACCTCACAACCTATACACATTCATATATATATGTACACATACATAACTATATATACATATAGCCATAATTATTACATTTCTCATAGCTAATTCAAATCTAAAAACCATAATTGCCCACATTCCAATAAATTCAGTATTAGAATTAGCTCTAAACAGTCATTAGTAACTTAATTGCTTCAAAAATTATCACTAACTTTAACAAATATCCCAAATCAAGCTCAAAATTAAACAAATTTCAATTACTCAACTATAATATGCAAATTATATATCAAAATGAAGTTTGAGGAATGTAGGATACAATAGTCAACGTAACTTGTCTAATTGCCACCGGTGGTGGCCAAAAAATGGCCCGAATCTCACTGTCAAAAAGGACTTTCCTCATTCTGTTCAAACGAGAAGGAATTGAGTCAAATTTACGTTGAAATTGGGTTCCTAGGATCAACTTTAGGGGGGAAAGAGGGGTAATGGAAATTTTGTAGTTTTCTCTTTTTTTTATTTAACAACCTTAGTAAAATTACTAAAATGTTTTTCAGACCGTTTTAATCAAAATTTTACAGTCTTAGCTCCAAATAAAGTGTACTACTAGTTTACGGACTTATGTCGACGAGCTCTACGCATCGATACTAAATTCAAAGCGAAAACATATCCACACAAAAAGTCAATACTGGGCCCACTCATGATCAACTCGGTCAAACTTGATCAAATGTTGAAAATTTTAGTATTTTCGTAAGACGGGATGTTACATTGAGAGGTTTTAGATATTTGTATATATGTTGTTTACTATAATTATTTGTTTGATTTTTAATTTAAAATTATTTTATGGAAACTATTATTGTTGAGTTAATGCAAATTGACTAAATTTCCTGATGCTTACTTTTGACATTTTGAAATTTTAAGAATTTCTTAATTTAATTATTTTAATGTGGTAATATATATATATATACATATGTATACATATATATATATATATGTTAGATGTTTCCTAATGTGGTGATCAATGATCTTGCAAGTATATATATAAATCACATCAAATAACAAAATAGTTTTTTTTTTTTTAAATGACAGATGTCAAACCTATATGGACTAGTTCCTAAGTACTAGATTTCCTAAATCTATATGAATTTAAGCAACCAATTTGAAATTTAAGAAAATAAAGAGCATAAAAAAATAAATTGCAATAAAATAAATGAAAGCTTTAAGAACAATCTTTATATCAATAACAAGCGCTATAAGTTTGTTATAGTATAAAGATAAAAGAAAAACCAAAAATAAAACAAAAGAACAATCTTCTTGTGCTTGTAGTGATGGACAGTCTTGACGATAGAGGAAGGGATATAGGTGGCTTGGCTATTAGTGATTTCTTGGGTTGATTGAAGGCTAACAATATAGTGGTGGATGTGATGAATATGGTAGATCACACAAAGTCCTAGTTTCTCAAACCAAGCTTTAGGAGCTTGTTTGAGACCATAGATAGCTTTGTCAAGTTTGCAAACAAAGTGAGGTCTATTTGTATCAACATATATCAGGGGTTGTTCCTTGAACATCTCTTCTTATAAACTGCCATTAAGGAAGGCGTTGTTGAAGTCTAACCGATCAATGGACCAATTTCGAGCAAGGGCAACCGTGAGCAGTATTGTGGACATTTACAAAAAGTCCTGATTTGAATTGTTGTATACTGCCATCGGAATGTTTCTTAACTCATTAAACAGAATTGTATCCAATGGCCTTTTGATTGAGAGGTGCTGGAACCAGGGACCAAGTTTTGTTGGTAAGTAAAGCCACTTCTCATTCATGGCATTTATCCACTGGGAGTGTTTAAATGCTTCATGGACAGACTTCGTTTCTGTGATATTGGTGCTATGTAGAAAGACCTTGGGTTTTAAATTACCTGTTTTTGCTCGTGTGGCCATGGGGTGTATATTGGTGACCACCAGATAAGATGAAACGAGCAAGGGCATAGTTGCTTGAGCTGAGACAGCAAGTTCTGAGGCAGTAGATGGTGAAGTGGGATCTTTGTCTGATAAAGGAGATGTAATAGATGGGGATAGTGAAGATATAGGATTCGCTGGAGGTGATACATGACGGCTTTGCAAAACATGATTGGTACAAATTTTGAGTCTAGTTACATGTAGTGAAGGGTAAGAGTAATGTGGCTCTGTTGGTGCAGTAGAGATATCTCTTGATCTATATGCATGTGGAAACCGATGCTCATGAAATAGAACATTTTGAGCAATAAAAATTCTGCCAGTTGGAGCAAGGCATTTTTAGCCCTTGTACTTGTGATCATAGCCAAGAAAGGTGCTTGCGATGGACCGAGGCATTAGCTTGTTGATGTTATATGGTCGAATATTCGAGTAACAGTAGCAACCAAAAACTTTTAAGATCTGTAATATGGTTTAACTAAAAATAGATTTTCCCATGGAGACTTGTAGTGAAGTGTTGGAGAAGGAAGCATGTAATGAGATGGACTGCTGTAAAAATGTCTCATCCCATAACTGTATTGGAAGAGCTGCTGTAGTGAGAAGAGTGATCCCAGTTTCAACAATGGGACGGTTTTTTCTCTCTACTATGCCATTTTGCTTATGTGTATAAGTGCATGAGTCACGTATCTTGATGCCAACGGTAATTAAATATGTTGCTAGAGGTTTGAATTATCCACCACCAACGGTTAGAACCATTTTGATGGATCTGTCAGATTGCTTCTCAACTTTTGAAATGTGATGAATGCTTTACATGCCTCTGATTTGGTTTTCAATAAAATGATCCAAGTGTATCTTTTAAAATGATCTATGAAACTCATGTAATACTGAAATCCCTTTGATGACAAAGGAGGGGAGGGTCCCCATAAATCAATGCTGATCAGTTGTAGGGGTGTACTATATTGAGTAGTGGAGTGTGGAAATGATTGTATTATGTTCTTGCCAAGTGCACATAAAGAGCAAAAGAAACTTTTATTAATGATTGAAGGTCCAGCATTACATTGTTTCATTACATAGTTGGTCATGGCCAAAGATGGGTGGCCTAACATTTTATGCCATATATAAGCATAGTCAATCTTGGAACTATTATTGACAGCAAGAAAACTAGATGATCTCGGATAGGGAAGTCTGGATGAAGTACACCTTGAGACTGACTTAGAACTGAAACTTGCAGCGTTGAGGACCTTCTTCATGTTGTGAAGGAGCCAAGCTTTATTGTTAAAGCAATATAAACCATCTTTAACATTGCCTCGCAGAACCACTGCTCCTGCTTCCGAATCCTTAAGAAGTCAAACATGGGGTGACATTCAAGATAAACTTCATTATTTGGAGTTAAATTTGTATACACTCATCAAATTTTTGTTAGTTTGGAAACATGTAGCAAATTCTTGAGATATAAAGCTCTATTTGTAAAGGAAAAGGGAAATAAAGAGTAGCCAGTATAGGATATCCAAACCTTTTCCATTGCCCATGTAAGTTTTCTCAGATCCTGTGAAATCTTGCTTGTTTGAGAACATCATGGAGTCTTGTGTACAATGGTTTGTTACACCAGAATCTGGATACCAATTTGGATGCTGCCATGACCTTCATTTGTGGTGGAAAACTTCCTTATCCGGGATAGTTTGAGGAAGAACCTGAATTTGTTTGATGTAATTGAAAACAATTTTGGGTCGTATGACCTATCCTGCCACAAATTTTTCATTGGATTCTGGTACGGCTTCCTTTTCCTCCACCTCTTAAGTTTCTGCCTCTGCCACGTTGAAAGAAATTTCTGTTATTCAAATTAGTTCTATATGATAATTGGAGGTACCTGAAAAGGTATTCTTAGGAGTTAGTTCCTTTTCCTGTGATAAGTGCACTGTAATGGTTTCTGAGTTTGACTGATCCAATCTACATTCACGTGTTAACAACATGGCACATAAATCTGCTAGTTTGAGTGTTTCAGTTCTTGAGGTTATGGAGATGACAAAAGCATCATAATGTGAACCAAAACTGCAGGGGTGTGTAATATTTGATCTTCCTCAGAGATTATATTTCCCACAGATGCAAGAGCATCTATTGTACTTTTCATCTTTAACAAATATTCCGCCATAGTTAAACCCCCTTTCTTCATAGTTTTGAATTGCATCTTGTATTGCATTAATAGTGCCGTGATTTTGAATAAAAAAATCCTTTCTATTGTTTCCCAGACTTCAAGAAAGGTGTTGCAACCTACCATTTGAGTTTGTACATCAGCAGACATAGATTCCAGCAGCTACATAAGGATTTGATCAACTTGTTGCCACTGCATATAGTCATCACTGATTCGTCCTTCCGACTTTGAAGCATCATCAGCATGTTCATTTGGTCTGGCGTTTCTGTCAGTGAAAAAGGGCAAAAGATGATTTCCCTTATTGCAGCTGAAGCAAAGTTCGAAGTATTTAACTTTGTGGTTAAGGGGTGAGTAAAAATTCATGTCAATCGAGTGGAGGCAATTTGTTGACTTGAGAAATTTTGATTGAACTGGAGGACATCTCGAAGATGGTGAACTATGAAAAAAAAGAAGTTTTTCAATGAAGAGTGGACTATTGATCAAAGCCCTATACCATGTGAAGAAAGTGAAAGAAATAAAATTGTATAGAACGAATTTCTCATTTACATAAACTACAGGATACTAGGATTTATATATGCAGTGGCCTATTCACGATAAACATATACCAGTACATTGACAGTAACCTAGCGTAACAATCATGCCTAATCCCTATAATTTAGATACAATAAAGGTAATTGATAGTAATCTTGATCTCCTGTAGATTAACCATTGGTTGGCTGAACCTTATCTCTAATACGGTTTACCCAGAGGCTCCGAATTTATTGGGTTAGCAACGTTGTGTATGATATGTTTCTTTCAATACACCTCAATAACAAAGCTACTGTACTCTCCACGATGATGATTCTGAGCTTGAATCTTTGTCCTCAAATGATTCAAAAAAAAAAAAAACTGAATGCTATATTATTACATGATAGACTAATGAGGAAAACAAAAAATTTCAAAGTCATGAAGTTTATAATCTACATACAATCCTATCATAACTGTTGGAATCATAATCTTTGAAATAACGGAGTGAAAAACGCTTTTAAAAGTAAAGTATAATACTGAATGGTGAGTCTTCTACAAATTCTTTGTTTAATTTGGCGTCGTTATATTATTACTTGGGAGCAGTAGAAACTTATATGCCTTGCTGTAAAATTGAAGTCAAATTTTCATATCATATATTTTTATAATTTATATTTCTCTATTTTCCATACTCAAAATCTTATTTAGCAAATAAACACTAATTGCAAATTTTAATATAGTATTTTAACATTTTGTTCAAGTCTACAATTGAGAAAAGGCTAGAAAATCATTACATCAGTTCTATAACAGAAATTGCCGGGCCTAAGCATTATGGAAAAATACAACATGCATATGAATGTCAAAGCATAAATGGGGGATGAGAAAAGGACATGGTGTTGTGTTTATTCCTGAGTTTTAATTGAAAACTTTTTGTGCTTTTTTCGTCTTTTTTTTTTTTCCCCTCTTTTACCTTGGCCACATAACATGGGGTTTGGGCAATATACAAATGCGAATGAGATACATTGATACAAATTTATAAAGTAATGATGGCTAAGCAAGCAGTTGAAGTTCTCTTGCGTTTTGAACCCCAGCAAAGTTTCACATTACCAATCTTTCTTTTGGTCCCAAGATAGCCTTGACAATTTGGAGAACCACAGCAGCACCTCACCTCCGGTCCAAATTGCACAAATCTATCAACACAAACCAACCAGTTCAACTGACGCATTCCCTCTTTTAGAATAACATGATGCCATTTCAATGGACATCTGATAATTATAAAACATATGGTATTGCAAAAACAGGAGGGAAGAGATAACCACTTCGTACAAATTTCAATTGGATATACCTGTAATCATATGTCAGTGGTTCGCCAACTTCTATTGACCGAGCAGCAAACACACCCACACGTGTTTCTCCATCAACTTGCCTGAAAAAACTGCAGTTAGAACATTATTTCTGCATTAAAAACTGAGTATTCATTAGAAAGGAATTAATTTCCACAACCTGTGGGTTTTCTGGAATAAACAAATGGTTTTGTAAATAAATATGGGAAACTGTTCTATTGGAGCTTTCTCAAATTAACAAGAGTATCATGAACGAAAATCAGTGGCATCCATAGCATGGAAAATCAAATACCAGTCCTATTACCAACTTGCAAACCACAACATCTTATTCTGAACAGTGATTTTGCAATCCCCAAGATCTCCATATTCTCCACAATAAACATACTGACAATTTCTATGTAGAAGATTTCTTAAATAAGATATGAGGGAATTTTTCTGCATCCAAAATTTATTTCTATACTAAAAAATGCACAGTAAGATGACTCATGAAAGATTACATCTACTATATATAATACATATATGACTGTATTTTAGGTTCATTTGTATATGACAAGAGCTATTAAACCACAAACAGCCTGAAGGTGACCATGTATTATAATCCTCGGTACCAACAAAACGAAAACCATAAAGGTGGAAAAGTTCATTTATACTAACCACTTTTCTAGGATGCAGTTGGGGTTACAGCTGTGGTTTAGAAATCGAGATGCATTCCCTTTATAAGTTGCATCAATTGTGAAGTCCTTTCGAATTTCACACATATAGAAATTGTGTACCCCTTTGTATTTCATGTCCCAAAGCCTTTGTTCACACAAAGCATCATCAATTACTGAAGCAGCAAGACAATAATTAATTACTAGGAAAATAAATCAGCAAAGCATACCAAAATTTAAGCTATCGAAAGAAATTGAGTACATGATAAAACCAAATGTGTGAATTTACTTAAAAAGAGAAGTGCTTTAAGAGGGGATCATTTTTTCCTCTTGATAATACAGTTAACTCGAAAATTACTGGAAAAGTGACCTGCTTCAAAATTAAGGAATAAAATGTAAGAATAAATAAAATGAGTCACCTTCACCAATGTACTCAATGATGAAATCGCCTTTGCTAATGGATTCACTTGCCTCAACCCCCCAACCACAAAGTTCAGTCTGTAAAGTAAAATAAGCATTAATTTGTAAAACAAATTTAGAAGAGTCTTCCTACATATAATAAGCAAAGAAATGTAACAGAGTTCTACCAGAACAGAAAAATTGAACTAAATAATGCTAAGCACTTCCAAAGTAATAGTTTTTACCTTGACAATTTTAGTCTTTTTATCCTTACGAAATGGCCTGTTAGTGCAATTTTCAGAGCAATGGCAAGCCTTTGAGCAGCTTATGCATTGAACCCTGTTAGATGATACAAAAATATTATGACCGAGTATAAAAATAATATTGAAATAGCTGGCGTATATGGCACTTGAGTTAAGACATTTTGTTCTTTAATTGCACCCAAAATTATTAAACAATAAAAGATATGTAGAAGATTGGCAGCAACATATTGGAAAGTGTTTAGAGAAAAGGAGTGTATACAAGAAATTGGGAGGTAGGAAACAATGCTCGCAAATCAATTTTCTATAAAAAGAAATCAGAAAGTAGGAACTTACAAACCAAAAACAAAGGAAAAAGCACGGGAGTAGAAAACAGTGATTAACAAACACATGAAAACTAAACCAAAGACCACCAAAAAATGGAAACATTGACGACAGATGATAACACATAGAACATCATTTTGTTACCATTCTGAATAAATAAATTGTTTCATGCTACAATTTTCCAAGCTTATCCATGAGCAGGTTATAAATTTTTGTATACAGGATTTATTAGTTTTGAGACTCATCACTATAGAATTTCCCTGCGATGTGCATTCAAATTAGAGCATCTCCAATAGGCTCATTAAAAGCCTCATCTTCTCTATTTTAAAGAGTTATAGCTCTTTTTTATAACTCCAATAGATTCTCTAAATTGAAAAATTAAAATAAAGAGCGAGGCTTGGCTCTCTAAATGTAGAGAGCCAAACCCACTCTCTATATAAGGCTTTTAATAAAATCAATTATTCCAATACAATTTTCTATCCACAATTATAATTAAATATACAAATTATAATTTCATATTTCATTTCTTTTAAATACTACTTTGCTATAGGGAGGAAAAAAAAATTAAATAAGAATGGTAAATCATAATTGTTTATGGGGGAATGCAAAATAAAGAGTAATTAGAGAGAGTGCCATTGAAGTTGGATAGCAAATCACACTCTTTATTTTTTTAAATTCTTCAAGATGCTCTTTATTTTGAAAATAACGCTCTTTAAAATATAAAGCACTATTGGAGAGATGCTTTACCAAACTTGTAAGTATTGAGATAAAACATGCACTAGGAACCAAAGATAGTCATCAGCATGCTAAAATCCAGTTTCTAAATTGACAACTACCCTATGCCCAATTAAGTCAGAAACTCTACATAACCAAGGATTTTAATGCAAGCATTCTCTCTCGCAAAATCAACAGATACAGAAAGGATCAGGAGAAGAACATTCTGTCAAAAGCAAGAATTATCAATATGTCCTGTTCTTATGTATAGATTACTGAAACAACATAGTTTACGAATAATAGTTGGAAGTGCTCATTTGGAAGAAACTTTATTTTACCTGCATACACAATTCTCTGAGCATGTGGATCTACAACTTGTACATCCAGCACCATCATCTACAATGTCACGCTTCTTCTTGACTAGGTAAATATCTAGCTTCCATTAAGGCAAATTGTATGTAATAAAGCAACGGATATCATAACTGATCATTAACCAAAAAGGAAAAAGATTATCAAACAATTAAATAGCCATATGCTCTTTTCATTTTCTTCAATATTCAGTATATTTCCATGTGTACGATTATATGTTTGAAGTACCACCTGCATGTAACTGATCTAATATAATAGAGACCACACACAGGATACTTCGCCTAATGTGTACATATGGAGGCGGCTCCATCTTATTCTCCAGGTCTTTCCATGTAGAGTCAATCTTAAACTCCTCTTCAGTGTAAGGCAAGGGCAAACGGCAGAAAGCCTCCTAAAATATTAATACTGGAGAAAGTCAGGCAGTGGGGTGTGCAAATGCCAAATCAAGGTTGAAATCTGTTTTCCAGTGCCGAGGAAAATGTGAAGTGATTTTTCTAGAACATTATGCATAAACAAAAAACGGATAAAATATGAAACATGAAAGAAAGGATCAGGGTAAGGTTGCATGACCAAGGCTAACAACTTGAAACGCCCAAAAAGAAAATGATTCTCATGAACAAGTGTAAAATTAGGTATTCAAGTAATATGTTATTTTATTTCATTAAATTAATAGTAAGATTAATCCTTGAGAAATTGCAATCTGAAAATGTGATTCTCTTAAGAATTCAGGCTATTCTACAATAGCAACAAGTTCCACCTGCTGAAACTCATGGATGCTCATGTCAAATATGAATATCAGCCACTTAGTAGCATCGATGCATTTAATATATCAGGAAATTAGACTAGTAGATTCTTCATAATCCTGACCTCTATGTCACTTGTTGAAGCCACTTGCTGCTCATTCAACAAATATATCAGTTCTGTCAGCCAGCCTAATCAATGAAAAATACAGACGAAGAATAAACCTTTAACAGAAAGATAAAATATTGAAAATTAATGAAATAAAATTCACATCATACAAGTAAATCTAAAAAGCTGTTTGATCCATTCAACGGCCAGAAAATCAATAAGTTTTCCTAGATAACAACTCATATGAACAATTAAAACTAACAGTTTTAGGGAAGCCTCAAGTGATAGCATAATGTAAGCAGTCACACCATGGAAGATCCATTTATTACTCTATTTGGCCAAATATTATAGTTTGAAATCTTCCAGATGTCCATTCCTTTAAGATTGTTGAATTCAAACAATCATTTTTTTTCTATTTAGGCACTAAGTCAGGCTTCTCTTGCACAATCACACACAAATAGAGAGATTATATGCCTTTAATTCCCCCTAAACCTCGATTGCTGAAGTTTTACATTCCCACAGGACGCATTGACTAAAAAACCACCCCATAAGAAAAGCAGAAAGACCTATCATTACAATGCAACATCACATTAGTCACATAATCTCATGGATATTTCTTTGTTCTGGTCAAACTAATACTACATATATTGCACTGTTTACTGTAACTTATTCCTCAGCCAATTAAGCATACCACAAGACAAGGAAAAGAACAATAGACTTCAAAAACTCATATTCAGAATAGCTAAGACAAAGATGCCAACTAATCACAAAGTTGCTAAGTGCAACGTCCTCTTTTAGTGTAGATATCCCATTTACCCGCCCTATCAGTACCTTCCTGAATATGTGGATCACTATACATTATTACAGATCTAGGATCTAAATGAAATCACTTATATTCACAGCTTAAAATGGAAATAGTGGCTTTTTAGGGACCTACATAATAATATAGAGCACAAAATCCAAAGTCCAATTTAATTAAAAGAATATATATTTCAGCCAAGAAGAGTGATAGGGTCCTGAGTGGCTCGTCAATTTAGTTAAGCATAGAATCCAAAGATAATAAAACATGTTAGCATCTTAAAGCATAGGAGGCCCACAAATTGGTAGACATATAAAATCATCTTATCTGATAAGATATGTTTAAAATCTGAATTATAAGTCTGACTATCATATTAAGATCTTAATTATAAGACTATGACTATCATATCGAGATCTCAGAAGCTAAATAGCATTAAACATTGCCGATGAAGGAAAGAAGAAATTGACCTTCCTATCCAACCGCCAATCTGTAGGATGCCTCCAACAAATAGCTTTCCCTTGCTGGTCTTTCAATTGAATCACTTCACTTGGCCATGCTGCACATTTATCATGAGATGCCATTGTGCATCTCACGCACCGCCAATGCAACCTCTGTTTGCAAAGGAAGCATGCCTGTGCAACAGAGTATGCAACTTAAGCAACATACTATGTAAGTTCATGATCTAATTGCACAGATATATTGAGCAAAGAGAAAATACAATTCATCTATATCAAAAGTAGCATAATACAATCAATGGAAGCAAGCAAGGGTCAATATACTTCTTAATCATATTAGACTTAGAAAATATGGAAAAGATAAAGAACATTACAGAAGACAAACAAAACAAGAGACCCATTAAATAATTAAAAATCGTTTAGAATATCTACAACAAAGAGCTAATGACAAAATTTGCAACCATACTTACAATTTTATTAACCAGATCTAACTATGAGATATGAGTGAGCGCAGGACAATTCAAACATAGAAGCTAACAAAAAAATAATGAACTTAGTGTTCAATTATGTCATTAAATACTAAACGATTCAATTTGAATGAACAATATATGTTGCTTTCTGTACATATGAAAATGTTCCTGCTCCAATGAAAAGTATAAAATAGACAGACAGAGAATCTAAGTGTCTATTAGCAAGCAGTATACTCATTGGAACAGCAGGCAAATTGATGAAACACAACGATGCCCATAATGACTTCCCAGTATGAAACAAGAACATGCTTGCTTACTGGATGCATGCGTAAATAAAATGTATTTTTCTGTGTGCATATTATATCTCAATATAAATATTCAAAATTAAAATGGCCCAAAGAAGCTGATATCAAGGAATTTCAAAATGACAAAAACTACTAAATTAATTTTACATGCTGTGGACACTTGAACGTCTTTGGATTGCAAAGCCCAAGCATTTCCTTCACACACTTTATATGATAGACTCCTTCGCAGCAACGAACAGAGCATACAACCTCCTCCCCAGGGTAGATAAAATAGTGGCAAACAAGGCATTCAACCTGAAATTAACCCAAAAATAAAAATAAAAATAAAAGATAGAGAAACGAAAAAAGGGCACTGTTTATAATACAAAACCCAAAATCACAGAGGAAAACACTTGAAATCTAAAATTACCAAATTGACATATTTAATACAATACCCATGTGATAAATAAATAAGTCCAACTGCGTAGCCAGGCAAAGATTTCTTGGAAGAGTAGGAATATGAAAAATAAGCAGGAGTTCTCCCAGTCTCAAAAAGAAACATGAAAAAACTTTTAAAGCATACTAAATGTGCTCCCGAAAAGATAAATAAAAATAGCAACCATTTATTCATTTTCCCAAAACTCTTAACAGCTAAGATAAGTTAAAATTCAAGACTCTAGCAAAGATAAGAAAAAAAAAACAGAAATGAAAAAAAAAAAAAAAAAAGAGGTACCATTTTCTTGGCGCCAACAAGGAATGGTAGAGAGCAACGAGATTCCGGAATACCCGATTCCATTTTCTTGCTGACCCATGCACTCACATGATCCTCCAAAAGCTTAGTGCAGGAACCTTTCTTTGCCCGGCTGCGCCTAAAAACCCTAATTCCAGTGCCATCGCTGACCTTGGCCCCATGCGAACTCGGCAAACACAAACTCTGCTCCCAATTGCAGTCGAAGCCCAAGTTGGGGTACGAAAAGAGGGCGGAATCGGGCGAGTCGGCCGGCGATTTGAGGTTTGGATAGCGACTGAGGGAAAGAGAAGATGACAGAGAGAGGTTTCCAAGGTCCGGCATAGCTTTGTAAGATAAAAATAAAGAAAAAAATAAATGAATAAAAAGAACCCTAGAAACCATATGCACAAGGGCGAATAGAGAGAGAGAATAAAAAGTTGGAGAGAGAAATGGAGGGAAGTTTGGGCGGGAAGGCAGAAAATTTTGTAGTTGCAGATAAGTGGTGGGTTGGTGAAATTACCGGTAACGTGCTTTAAATGGTGGTAATTTACGAAGGTTTTTCTTAAACTAGCCGTACAAGAGAGGGACTGGTACTATTGTGCGCGGGGGTGTGAAGGTTTTCTTAAACTAGCCGTTGGGGCGTAAAACCTTTCCGCGGAGATTTACGAAGATTAGTTTTTTTTTTTTTTGTAAAAGGCAATGCTAGAGCACAAATTTCTGTGAAGATTAGTTGGTGACATGGTGGAGCGAGCTATTGAACAAACAATAAAATGTTGCCTAACTTCTTGTGAATGTCTCCTATTCTATTACTCATTTGAACAATGTCTACTGATTATATTTTTTGTGTGTGAATAAAATGTCTACTATTATATTATTCATTTGAAACACAAAGGAACAACTTTTTAAAAATATGTTTATATTAAAAACAAAGTACATTACATAAATCCAAACTAGTAAATGTCAATGGTATAACTATTCACAAAAATGTACTTAAGCATCGAATGTGAGTTTTACAGCAGCATGCTTATCTACAATTGATGCCTGTGACTTGTAAATTAATACATTGTTTGACATCACTTCTTGTTATTGTGTAAATACATTGTTTGACATCACTTTTTGTTATTGTGGAAAAATCAACTCACAAGTATACGAATCATTTTCAAATAATAATAAATTGGTTTTAAGAATAAACCAAGTATCGTACTCGAGGGAATTTTGAATTACTTATTCTAATTAAATCTAAATACTAACTTAAAACTCCATATTTATTTTTGTAGCGAACAATTAAATTAAGAACTAAACTCCTAAAGCAACTTAAATAAAAGCAAAGAAGAGTAGAGAGCAAATTTTAATGAGTTTCAACCAGTAATGATGAACAAGAGGCTATGATATTCACCATTAATTAATTCAATTTACTAATTATTATGCAAGAATAGATGTAGTGTTATAATTTTGATTAACTCGCAAGTGCACAAATCAACAAGTAATAAAGTGTATTTCTTAGACAAAACATGTATCGATTCCACGAAAAATAATGTATCTAGTTTCGAGAATAAATCAATTCTTTAACAAATTAATAAAAGTAAAAGAAGTTTGTTGATTGATTGTTGTTGAATAACAAAGCATATTTTAAAAATAAGCAATATTAAAAAGTGAACAAGGTAGCAAATAAAGTAATTTAAAGGTTTTGATGAAATAAGGATTGTGATTTCACTACTATTACTCATATTTAGCCCTAATGCAATATAGATTCATAGGTTAACCCCCTTTTAACCACAAGTGACTAGAAATTGATTCCTCAATGCATCTTAATCTAGCAAGCACAAGGTATTTAATTATCTCTAATCTAAATACTGAAATTTAAGCTCTAAGAGATGCAAATCCAATAAAATCTTGTTAAAGTTGTCACTAAAACATGCAATATTCCTATAACCATATATTTCATTGTCCATCCATATTATATTCCTTATTCTTAAATCAATATAATATTTTATCTATCTACCTTTTCAGGAAGCATTTAGAACTACAATGAAATATTAACAATAAATATGAATCAAATTAAATATGCATTAAACACTAAATAATCATAATAGAGCTACATCATAATCCTCATAGAAAATTAGTTACACATGTTCTCAAAATTATCCATCAATTAATTAAGTGAAAACATAGATTAAATAGCAAAAAGAATAAAAGTAAAGAATCAAATCCAAAGTTGATGGCTGCTGGATTTTAATCATCAATCTTCTCCTCTTGGCTTCTCCAAACTATGATTGAAAATCACAAGGTTGATTCCTCCAAGGAACTGGCCGAATTTCTCCTTAATCTTGGCTTCGTATAGCACAACTTCTCTATGTGACAACCCTTAAAACTGAATAAAAAACCTAGAAAATACTAATGTTGCCGTGAGAATGGAGAAAAAAGATTGAGAGCTGTGGCTGGTGAGAGATGTGAGAGAGCTGTAGCCATGTGGGCTGTGAGGATGGTAGTGAAATCTCTCAATGTTACATGGTATTTATACGAGAGGTTTAACCCTAAGGTCCCTTTAAAACGTAGAAAATATAAGAGATAATATGTATACACATAATCTCAAACTCCCATAATTCCCCTATATGGCCTGTGACGACCCGGATCTAGAGCTAGAGTAAGTGTGGGCGGGTGTGAGGCACTGGCAGGCTACCTTACTAGCAGAGATCGGTGTCCAATCCCACATCGCCCGGGTGTGGAAGGGGGTCATGTGGTAATGGTTCAAATGTAAAGTAAGCACTCTCTTAACAACCAATGCCTTTTCAGAGCGTTTGGCTTCAGAGTTGGAAGAACTCTGGGGTTAAGCGTGCTCCAGTGGGAGCATTCCTAGGATGGGTGACCCCCTGGGAAGTCTGACCAAAAACTCCATACCGTCTGAAGTGCGGTGGCTAAATTGGAGACAATATTGGTTGGAGAGAGAGTGTGGTGTTACATGGCCAGCCACCTAAAGGACAAAAGAGTATTTTGTGTCTCATGTTCACACTAGGATTTAAGAAACATTCCATATATCCTTAGGAATCAAATTTATCTCTTAACTCTAATTCATTTTAGTCTAAATATTATTCAAATTCATATAATTAGAATAATCTGACCTCCCATATGGCATATTATGTGGCAAAATTTGTACACATGGATGGAGTGTGATGACATGGCAGTCCAATCATAAATGTTATCTTAGTAAGCAAAGATAGTTTCATTTTATATCATCAGTGTCCATCAGCATATTCCAAGCACATTTTGGACGATCAAATGGACTCCGAATTCACTGATTCTGGCTAGAAAAGTCAGATCTATATCTTAGTTTTCCATGCATATCTTGTTTGCACAATTTGAACATCGGGAAGATATTGAAATTTTAATTTTCTAGAGATAGTGTAAATATGCCACAATTGTTGTAAATATTGATCTTGTAAATCAAACTAGTATTGATTGGCTGAATCAAATGCAATGAAACTTTATAGAATTGAATCCTAGTGAATCATGAATCATTTGCAACTAGAATAGCACAAAACCACAAAGTGTAGCTCCAGATATAATTTTCTCAGCAAATATTGCGCAAAAATACAGTAATTCCAGCTTTTGTCTTTCTTTTACTGAAAATATAAAAATACAATAATTTAGTATTTTTCATCAAAAATTAATTATAAACGAGCTAAAATTTAATTTAAAAAGTGACATAAAAAATTAACATTTTATGCCTATCCATAGAATGATAAGAGTATTTGATAATTTAACTAAGCTCAATCAATGCAAATAAACAAGGAATTAATATCTATTTCAATTAGTAGTAAACACTCTAATTAAGACTTTAAAGTCATGCGTTTTTATTGAGTTTTTAACTAAGATTTTTGGCACCTTTACTAACAAGGGGGGCGTAAAAGTGTAAATTATCTAATGAACTACTATACAACCTAAATCATATTGCTTGATTCATCCATAATTTAAATATGAGCATTTAGGATCTAGATAGTTTATTGAATTATTAGAAAATAAAAATACTAAAAATATCATTTAAAAACTCCAAAACAATTCTTGCATAATAAAAGTAAATATTCATAACCATAATTATGAAGTTAGTTCATAATTATAGAAGAAAGCACAATCACTAATTCAACAGACATATTGAAACAAAGAAACAAAATATAAAATAGTAGAAGAAAATAATGAACTCACAGGTTTGATGTAGTCAAGTGATCTTCAAGCCTTCAATCTTCAATCCCAAGCCTTTAATCACGCCAACAAGAAGCCAAGAGAATGGAATACAAAAAATAAAGCCAGTTGATGCGGGCATCATAGTGCCATATTCTACCATTGGAGCAAAAGATGATGATTTAAACATGATGTCCAAGTAAGGGATGAAGGTGGTATTGATGCTCAGGAGTTGCGGAGACGAAACAACGTAGTTTTAAAAATAAACATCTTATAATGGCAGTTTCATAATTTTAGCTATTTTCGAATTATAATGGCATTTTCGTAATTTAGCTATTTTCGGATTATAATGGCAGTTTTGTAATTATTGCTATTTTCGGATTATATTTATTTAGGGTTAGTTTTAAGCCTTGGGATTACTTTCCTAATTATTTTATGGTGTAGATTGTTTCTTAACCTAACCCTAATCTCTATATAAAGGGGAGGTTACTAGCTTGTTAAAAAAAAACTTTGATTATTGATTATTTAGAATCTGCTCTTGTTTTCAACAAGACTTGTGTGTTCCAAGTGAGGATAGTTCTTCTTCTACTTGTTGCATTGGGAATTGATCTTCTTATCAAATGTATTTACTTTGTGGCAAATTTCAATTTCATTCTTTGCCTTCTAGTTAGTGTTGCTAGATACAATTGTTATCTAAAGATGCTATAGGGCGGGTTTTTGCCTAGGGTTTGTTCCATATCATCTTGTGTGTTGGGATTACAGTTTCTTTAAGCTTGGGGTTCCGCATCATTTGGTATCAGAGCAAGGCCAAGATAAATTCCTATTTATCTTGTTCATTGTTTTATCTTTTTGGAGTCTTTGATTAGCTTGTTGTTTCTGCGTTGTTTTTTTGTTTTTTTCTTTTGTTCTTGAGTTCTTCGTGTTCTTCATTGTATTTCTTTTTAGTACCCAAAAAAAAATCGTAAAAAAAAAATTGTACAAAAAAAGAGAAGCAAAAAAAAAAAAGAATCTGATTATATATACAAAAAAAAAATCGTAGCAAAAAAAAAATATATATATATATATATTGAAAGTTGAAAATTGAGATTGATTGCTTGAATATTAGGAAAGTTACATATTCCTAATTGATTTCTGATTTCTTTTTTATTATTCCATATTTCCTACTTTCCTAATTTATTTGTTTCTTATTCTCATAGTTTCTTATTTTCTTACTTTCCTATTTTAAATATTTTTTTTTTGTTTCTAATTCTCATAGTTTCTTATTTTCATACTTTCCTATTCTAAATTTGTTTAGTTTTCTATTCTCATTGTGTTGATTTCATAGAGTAATTATTAATTGTTTCATTACTCTTTTGTCTTTTTCTTTTGTGCCAATTTTGCTCTACAATTGAACTTGCTTTAATTGTTAGGTTTTAATTTTGAAATTTGCTATTTTTGTTTTATATTTTTGTTTAAGATAATTGGTTCTGAAGTGCAACTTGGTGAACAAGACTTGAGTGGTAAAAGGCTTGAGTGGTGAGCATAAAGAGGGTAAAAGCCAAATTTGTATGAAACACGAGGGTTTACCATTGTTGAGTTAAACACGTAAGGGAGTGTGTAAGAATGTCTAAAAGAGACAGAAAGGGAGTTTCTACTTTAGAAGAAGAGCAAGTGGCAACACCGGATCCAAAGCTCTTACGACAATCCTTGGAGGGTGAGTATAAAAGAATGGAAGAGAGATTGACTTCTAGGATGGAAGAAACATTGAAATCTAAGATGGATGAGATGATGGAGCAAATGAGGGAGATGAGCATGGCCATGTCCAATACTACTAGAAGGGAAGGAACATGACTTAGGAGACAAGAAGTAATTGTTTCCGATGAAGACAAGTATGAAGTCCAAACTGTAAGAAGAAGACCTAGGAGAGAGGAGCCAAGACGGGGAAGGGATGACAACCTAAGTTCGATTAAGATGCATATTCCGCCATTCAAGGGAAGAAGTGATGCCGAAGCATACTTGGAATGGGAAAAGACGGTAGAGTTAATATTTGATTATCACAATTACTCTGAGGAGAAGAAGGTTAAACTAGCCGCAGTGGAGTTCACCGACTATGCTCTAGTTTGGTGGGAGCAACTTATACAGTCAAGGATGAGGTATAGAGAAGATCCGATCTCAACTTGGGATGAGATGAAGAGAATTATGAGGAAGATGTTTGTACCATCTTATTACTATAGAGAGCTTCATCAAAACTTGCAAAGACTCATACAAGGGTCTAGGTCCGTAAAGGAGTATTACAAAGAGATGGAGATGATTATGATAAGGGCCAACATTGAAAAGGATAGAGAAGCTACAATGGCAAGATTTCTAAGTAGGATGAACAAAGATATTGCTAAGGTGGTTGATCTACATCCATATGTAAAAATGGAAGAAATGGTCAACATGGCTATTAAATTGGAAAAGCAATTGAGAAGTGAAGAATCATCAAAATGGTTTTCTAGCTCCAATTCGAAGTGGGGTTCCAATTCGAAGTGGAACAAGTATGACAACAAGAAGAGAGAGGAGAACTTGGAGACCAAAGATAAAATTGGAGATGCATCCAAGTTCAAGGATAAGAGTGCCAACCCAACAAGAGGTACTCCTAATCCTAACACTTCTAGTACTTCTAGACATGGAGAAATAAAATGTTTTAAATGTCAAGGGTTTGGGCATATTGCTTCCGAATGTCCAAATAGGAAAACTATGTTAATGAGAGGTAATGAAGTAATGTCGAAGTCTGAGTCCGATGAGGAAAGACCACCATTAGAGTATGATTCTAGAGAGGATGAGGATGTAGAGTATCTCGTAGTTGGAGTGTCCCTAGTAATTATAAGGGTTTTAAATTTGAAGGTGAAGGAAGAGGGACTAGAACAAAGGGAGAATATTTTTCATACTAGATGTTTTGTGGGTGGTAAAACATGTAGTTTAATCATTGATGGAGGTAGCTGTGCTAATGTTGCCAGTATTACTTTGGTTGAGAAGTTGGGACTAGTATGTGAAAAACACCCTAACCCTTATAGGTTACAATGGTTGAATGATAGTGGGGAGATTAAGGTAAATAAGAGAGTGAAAGTTGCCTTTTCTATTGGAAAGTATAATGATGAGGTTTTGTGTGATGTAGTACCTATGCAAGCGGTGCATATTTTGTTGGGTAGACCATGGCAATCCTATATGAGGACTATCCATGAAGGTTTTAAGAATAGGTATTCTTTTGAGCACAATGGAAAGAAAGTCACACTTACACCCTTAACTCCAAAAAAGGTGCAATCTTGAACAATTGAAACTATCCAAAGTTTTCCATGGGGATTTGGGAAGTGAGGCAAATAAAAGAATTGAGTATAAAGAGGCCAAAAGTGAAAAGAATAAAAATAAAAGCCCAATGGAGAGTGAGTGCACTAGTAATAAAGAGAAAAGTGCAAGAGATAAAAGTGAAAAGAGTGAAAAGAAAAAGAGTTTTTATGCAAAAGAGAGAGAAATCAAAAGTGCATTCTTAGACAAGAAAGCAATATTGTTAGAGAGGTTTCGAGAGGTTTTGCTTTGTGAAACTAAACTTAACCCCAATTTGTCTAGTGTTTTTGTCTCTTTATTGCAGGACTTTGATGAGAAATCAAAATTGCATGGAGTGCCTAAAACTATTAAGTATGTTAGGGATGTGGAATTTTTGAGTCCCAGTTGGAAAGATTTTTGGGATGACACGTGGAGGATATTCAAACCAGAAGATTGGGTTTGGGTACACCTGAGGAAAGAAATGTTTCCTAACAAAAGGAATTATAAGTTGGATGCTATAGGCAATCGACCGTTTCAAGTGCTTGAAAGAGTCAATGACAACAAATACAAAATATTCCTTCAAGGTGAGTACAATGAGTCCACTATTTTTAATGTTTTTGATATTTTTCCTTTCGATATGGATTCAAATTCGACGACGAATCTTTTTGAAGAGGAAGGGAATGATGCGGGCATCATAGTGCCATATTCTACCTTTGGAGCAAAAGATGATGATTTAAGCATGATGTCCAAGCAAGGGATAAAGGTGGTATTGATGCTCAGGAGTTGCGGAGACGAAACGACATAGTTTTAAAAATAAACATCTTATAATGGCAGTTTCGTAATTTTAGCTATTTTCGGATTATAATGGCAGTTTCGTAATTTAGATATTTTTGGATTATAAATGGCAATTTTGTAATTATTGCTATTTTCGGATTATATTTATTTAGTGTTAGTTTTAAGCCTTAGGATTATTTTCCTAATTATTTTATGGTCTAGATTGTTTCTTAACCTAACCCTAATCTCTATATAAAGGGGAGTTACTAGCTTGTTAAAAAAAAAACTTTGATTATTGATTATTTAGAATCTACTCTTGTTTTCAACAAAATTTATGTGTTCCAAGTGAGGATAGTTCTTCTTCTACTTGTTGCATTGGGAATTGATCTTCTTATCAAAGGTATTTACTTTGTGGCGAATTTCAATTTCATTATTTGCCTTCTAATTAGTGTTGCTACATACAATTGTTATCAAGAGGTGCTATAGGACAGGTTTTTACCTAGGGTTTGTTCCATATCATCTTATGTGTTGGTTTTACAGTTTTTTTAAGCTTGGGGTTCTGCATCACCAGTGGTTGTGTCATGAACCAATTTTGCCTCCACCCCTCTCTTAATCTTCCTAAAACTCTCCTCCAAATCTCTTTAAAATTGTGTCTAAAATTGTACCTAAAGTTGTCCCTATCCTTGAATGAAGAGGGGGCTATATATATAGGTCTTTAGGGACCTCTTTCTCTTTTTATTTTCCACATGAGACTATTGCAAGATACCTTTTTATAGCCTAATTAAAGGATTCTAAGTTTTAAACTTTGCTTGTTCCCTACAACTTTCTTTTCTCTAATTTTTTCTACAAAGATTTGTAATTAGTCTAATTTACCCTTATTGAAACATGTGATATGATATGTGGCTCATTAAAGATAAATTTAAACCCTTGGATCTTCTCATTTAATCTTAGCCATCTATGTCTTCTCAAGCCGCCACTTGTCACAAAAATAACCTTTGGATCTTCTCTTTAATGCCCTAAAATTAATGGTGATGATAAAAGCGAATGAATCAGCTTTTGTACAGGTCCTAGAATCAAAATCTGACCACATTTTTGGAATCGTAGGATGCTTACAAATCTTATGCTCAAGTGAATCTTTAAAGAATCCTTCTAGAATATTTATTTGTTTAAGGCTAGATTTTGCCTCATACCAGCCAATGGATTCATTTTTGAGGTTATTTTCACCAAATTCTCTTTCTTTCATCTACATTGTAAATTCAACACAAATAATAATTTTCCATAACAATGAGGCTGAAACCAACAAATAATAAGATCATAAAGTCGCATAAAATCATAAATATTTTAGGCGTAACAAATACTCCAAACTTAAAATTTGCTAGTCTTTAGCAAAGAAAGATAAAACAAAATAGGAATATAAACTTCTAAAACATAAATAAATATCTTGATGGAGTGCCTCAAAGATTGTTTAATATGTCAACTTAAAGGTAATTTTCAAGTAATCATGTAACTCAATACTTTATCTTATTTTCTTGACATTTATTACTTTCATAATGTGTATTTGAGATCAATTAATACATCCAATAACATTCACTTGAATAAATCTACATTAATTAGAGATTGAAAATAAAGTTTGAACTTTTATATGCTTGACATGATTAAATACTCTCCACTATTGTAGACTAATGTGTTACCTTGAATCATTACGGTTTTATAAGCTTGTAATGAAAATGTTAAGAGAAAAAAAATGATAGGAAAATAATAAACAAAGAAAGAACAAATGCTCATCATTTTGTTTTCTTTACTAGAAATCCTCTTGTCATCCTTCATTCCTTAATTTTTACAAAACTTTACAAATCAAACACTTTCCCACTTCTTTATCATTATTCTCTCATTCTCAAGAAATACTTTATTTTCTTTTCCCCTTGTTTTGCTTTTTATTTTTCTTGTGCAAGACTTTATTCATCATTTTTTTTTATTTTCTTTTTCACTAACCCCTGCTCTTATTTTTTTTCATGTAAATATTTAAACCTCCATCAAAATACACACATAAAAGCCTATTATACCACAAAATCAAACTCCAAACTTGTTTTCAACTCCACCGAATACAAATTCATCAGCATATATTCATATTAATTAAGCTCTATTTATAATTTGTAATATGTAGGTAAATGAATTATTTAGGCTCATAAAGGATAGATAATGCAATTTTATAAAATAAATGCTCTAATATGCATCTTTAATGCATCCTAAAGGCTGGAAATATTCATTTTCGAAGTAGGCAAGAAATGCTCAAACTCAAAGTCAAACATGACCTAAATCATATTATCAATAATACATCAAACATGGCCTATCATTTAATGGAGTTAATGTACCCTAAGTTAATGCAAATCTTCTCCAAGATACAATCCAAATCATGCAAAATTGATCAAATGCTCAATAAGTTTTGAAAGTAACAACATGAGAATTTAACTTTAGGCATCAAAGTCAACAAAATACCTTCCATTACAAAATATTCAATATTCTTTCAATTATATTCTTATCATGGGTCCATCAACGTACTTATAAAAACAACCAAAAATTAGGAAAAAAACTCAAAAACAACATAACTTCATCAAACCCTTGAATTTAAAAGAAAACTAACCTAAATTTAAAAATCTTTTTTGTATTTATTTTCAATTTTATCAAAAATATATAAAACTAAACTAACCATGCATAGAAAACACCATAAAAACACCAAATTCACAAGATTAAAATAATTAATGCAAAGCATGCTTTTTCAACCCAAACTTAAATCAAACTTGTCCTTAATGTTTAAGATAGAATAAAGAATACAAATTATAAAAAAACTCCCTTGATCATGGTGCAATGCGTCCAAAGCTCCAAAACCCAGAAAGTTACAAAAGTTACGCTCCCAAGTTAGATGAGGTGCACCCAACGACCAAATCTTTACTAAGTTATCAAACCTAGTTATGTGTGCTCCATGCAATTTTTTTTCCTCTTGTAAACACCTACAAACACAAATCAAATAGTAGAATTAAAACAAAAACTAAAAAATAAACTAAAAACACAAATGGAAACAATAGAAAACTTGGGGTGCCTCCCAAAAACGCTTCTTTTAGGTCATTAGCTTGATGACTCTTTAAGTTCTTAGCCCATATCAATAAAGTGATTGCTTCTAACTCCATAACTATTCTTCAAATTCAACATTTCTCGCCCCTTAAGCTTTTCCCTTTTTCCTTTATCCATCATCCTCTTACCATTTTTTTCCAATTTGATGAACCCATTCTTTCATAGGATGAGAAGTCTTCTTCTGCATATGAAAAATTGCTTTTTCCTTTCCCTCTCTTAATTTTATTTTTATTTTGCACATCTATCTTAGCTACACTAGTTGTAAGGAAAGGTCTTCCAAAATTGATAGGCATAAAATGTTAATGTTTTTATGCCACTTTTTATATTGAATTTTAGCTAGCTTATAATTAATTGTTAATGAAAAGTACTTAATTACTGTATTTTTTTATTTTCAGTAAAAGAAAGACTAAAGCTAGAATTATTGTATTTCTGGCAACCTTTACTAAGAAAATCATATATGGAGCTACACTTTGAGGTTTTGTGCGATTCAAGTTGCACATGATTTCTGATTCACTAGGATTAAATGCTATAAAGTTTCATTGCAATTGGTTTGGCCAATTAGTATCAGTTTGATTTATAAAATCAATATTTCCAACAGTTGTGGCAGATTTACACAATCTCGGAGAAATTAGAATTTGAGTGTCTTCCCAATGTCCAATTTATGCAAAAAAGATATTCCTGAAAAGCTAAGAAATAGACCTGACGTTTTCAACCAGAATTAATGAATTCAGAGTCCATTTGGTCACCCAAAGGTACTTGGAATCTGTCTGGCGTCTGGAGGTCATTGGAGATATAAAAGGAAAGTATTTTGACTTACTAGGATGATATTGATGATTGGACTGCCATGCCATCACACTCCACCCATGTCTTCGAAATTTGCCACATCATATGCCACATGGGAGGTCAGATTATTCTAATTATACTAATTGAAGTTCAACCTTGCTTTCCCATTCCAAATATACTTCAGCGTTATGTTTCCCCTTGAATGGTGGTATTTGCATCTTTATGGAGCTTATGTTGTCGTCCCTCCTTTCTCTTGGCTCATGTCTCCTAGCCCTTGGTTCCTCCCTCTTTCGACGTCTCCTCATTGAATGATTTGAGACTTCATCATCATCGGAAATCGATAGTACTATATCTCTAGTCTGCGAACCATCTCTCCTTGAGTTATTTGTGGCGGTCATAGAGACTTCATTTACCTTATCATTTAACTCTTCCATCTTCATGTTTAACCTCCGCAATTCTCCTGTGAAGGCCTTGTATAAGAGCTTCATGTTCGGTGTCATCTCCTTTTCGTGCTCTTCCTCGGAATGAGTGGTTTCTTTTCCTTCTCTTCTTGACATCTTAGTTTCTACAAGACAAGATTAGTAAAAAGAAAATCCTTACATCTCTCCCTCACATGTTTCACTCTTTTTAATGGTAACTACGCTCGTGTTTCACACAATTTTGGCTTTTACCCTCAATGTGCTCACCACTCAAGCCTTTTACCACTCACAATCTCCAGAATCAAGTTGCACTTTAGAGTTAAACACAACAAATCAAAGCAAGAAAAACAATTATCCCAATCTCAAAACCTAACCAAAGAAAGAAAGTAGATCAAAAGAAAAGAAAAAATAAGAATTAGAGTAATGGAAAGCAAATATTACCCAAAGCAAAAAAGAAAAAGAAAATAAAACAAAATTCGGATTTTGTTTTTTAGGGATGCCTTGCGGACAGACCTGCCCAGGTGTGACCCATGGTGCAACCCCAGGCGCCTGTAGTGAGATTAGGGTTTTTTTCTTTTTTGGAATCAAAGTATTATGAAAGAAGAATACAAAAAAATTAAAAACAAAGATAGATAGGTACTTATCTCAACCAATGCTCTGATACCAATTGATGCGGAACCCCAAGATTAAAGAATCTGAAACCCCAAACACACAAGAAATATTGAACAGTAAGTGGAAACAAGAACCCGCCCTACCAAACCCTTAGATAACTTGTTTTTAAAAACGTGGATTAGAAGGCTTGGGAAAGAGAAGAATAATCGCCACAAAGAATTTCTACTTTGATAAGAGAATTCAGCTCCTAATGCAACAAGAAGAAGAAATTGATTCCTCACCTTGCAAGAACACTCCTAGGAGCAATAAGAATTTTAATTCTTTCAATTGATTAAAAACTCAAAATCTGTTTTACAAAGGAATTGATCCCCCTTTATATAAGGACTAGGGTTAGATCAAGAATCAATCTAAACCATTAAATATTAAGAAAGTAATCCTAAAGCTGAAAACTAACCCTAAAAACGAAAAATAGCAAATATTACAAAACTGCCATTATAATCCGAAAATAGCTAAATTACGAAACTGCCATTATAAGATGCTTATTTTTAAAATGACGTCGTTTCGTCTCCACAACTCTCGAGCATCATTACGACTTTCATCCCTTGCTTGGACAACATGCTTAAATCATCATTAGGCCTCGGAAAAGTGTTCAAATCATTTGGAAACTTGAATCGATCTTCATCCATAATTCTTTTCACAAGTCCAAGCATTCCTCTTTGATTTTCTTAGCTCGAGAACGTGTCACTGGTCCACTTGGCAATGTAATGTCCTTATCACGAACATCCATGCTAGAAGAGCGCTCGATGCCCACATCACATTCTTAAAATATTCTTAAAATTTGAAGAGTAACCATCCAAAACTCTTAACTTTACTAGACAATGACAAAATAGTTTTTTCTCTTATTTGGATAATGTATAACATGCAGGCAGAAAAAAAGTCCTTGTTCCATGCACCGACGATGCCAATTCAAGCTGCAGACCCATCTCTACTAAATCCAATAAAGGATTTATTCCATCCTTCGTCTTACCTGGAATATTAAGCAATGTACCAACTATGATTTTGCATATATTTTTCTCAATATGCATCACATTTGAAGTCTTTTTACTTAAGGTCATTTGTTAAAAAAGGTGTAACACGCAATGTGAAAACATCAACCTCGAACAGCAGGTGTTAGCAACCCCTGATGAGCTTCTTTCAACTTGTGCTTGGCTCTTTCACGACAGGTTAAAGCATCCACAACTAGATCAAGTACCTAAACAACTTGCATATAAACTTTGAAAATGTGAACATAAACATACTTTTACAGTTTATCAAAATTGTAATAGAAATAATCAAGGAGAATATCTTACATTGGTTTTGAACCATTCAACCGGAGCTAAACAAAGGATATCAGCTCGGGTATAATATAGATACTCTGTATGAACAATGATCTCGCTACAACAACAAATACAAACCACAGAATAAGTCATTATCATACACAATTGAGTACACCAATAACTATTGGTTAAACACAGATAACTCATACCTTTCTTTGATACTTTTATCAAAGCAGTATTGTAGTAGCAATATGGCTTTCTAAACAAAATACAATTTTTGGGGCATGCTTGTATCTTCTCAAACTTCATTTCTAACGCATTCAGAGTCTTTTTAACAATATAAATAGATGTTAGAACACATTATCACAGGGTAGCAGCCAAGATTAGAATTTCAAAGCTCTTGTCAGAATGTCCATATCTTCCTTCCAAGTTATATAATTTGTCGATAACTTGGTAAAATTGGTGCATCGTGGATACAATGCTTTCTCTACATCCTCCAACAAATTAGCAAATTGATTAGGATTATTTGGAATACCACTTTGAAAATTGAAAATTATCAAAGGCATCATGGGTCATTTTAATGTAGTTATATGCCACATCTTCCTCATTACCTCTGTCATATTCATTAAACTCTACATCTAGATTATCAAATTGTGAAGATGTTTGAACATCAAATTCATAAGATTTACCATGCCAAATCCATCCATGGTAATTACTATCAACCATGTTCCAATATATATGACATTTTATGTCCTTAAGAGAATGCAATGTCATATTTCCATATTTAATGCAAGGACAATCACCTACATTTTTTTATAGTAAACTCTAAAAATTCCTTCACACCTTTGGCAAATTGATATGATCGTCTATCCGAATATATCCTTGACTAATCCTTTCCGCAATCGTATTAACTAATGCAATTATCTTAGTATTGCCTATATATAAAAGTAAACAAAAAAAACACATACATGAATATAAATAAATTAATAGAAAATATAATATGCTAGCTTCAAACTCATTAATACGATTGCATAGTCTAGCAAAAAATGGTCAACCAATTAACAGGCTAGAGAATTCGATAGGTGTTGCATTTTTCCTTTACAACATTTCTCTCATTTGCATGCCATATCAAATTCTTAGTAGTTGAAACACTGTAGAACATTCTTCTAAAACATGGACTAAGTGGAAAGTAACATAAAACCTTAGATAGTGTTTTAGTTATAGTTTTATCTTCATAAATTTCTATCTAGATGATCAACATTTAGGACAAAGACTCAGATCCACATATTGCTTTCTAAACAAAATGCAACTCAAACTTCATTTACAACACATTCAAAGTCTTTTTAACAGTACAAATAGGTGTTGGCAAAACATTATCATAGGGTAGCATCCAAGATAAAAACTTCAACAATGCATCAAAGCTCTTATCAGAATGTCCATATCTTCATTTCAAGTTATACAATTTGACAACAGTCAATAACTTAGTAAAATTGGTGCATCATGGATACAAAGGTTTCTTTGCATCCTCTAAAAAATTGGAAAACTGGTTAAGATTATTTGGAGAATCCCTGTCAAAATTATCAAAGGCATCCTGACTCATTTCAATGTTGTTATTCGCCACATCTTCCTCATTACCACTGTCATATTCATCAAACTCTACACATCTAGATTATCAAATTTTAAAGATGTCTGAACAACATATTGATAAGATTTACCATCCCAAATCAATCAATGGTAATTGCTATCAAGCCCGTTCCAATATATATGATATTTTATGTTTTTAAGAGAATGCAATGTCATATTTCCATATTTCATACAAGGACACCGAATGGCATTACAATCACCTACATTTTTTTTACAGTAAACAATAAAAACTCCTTCACACTTTTGGCAAATTAATATGATCGTCTGGCTGAATATATCCATGACTTATCCATTCCACAATTGTATTAATTAATTCAATCTTAGTATTGCCTGTATATAAAAGTAAACAAAAAGCACATACATCTATAAAAAATAATTAATACAAAATGCTAGCTTCAAGCTCATTAATATGATTGTGAAGTCTGGCCAAAAAACTATAAAACCTTGGATGGTGTTTTAGTAACAGTTTTATCTGCACCAAATTTATATCTAGATGATCAACATTTAGGACAAAGACTCATATCCGCATATTGCTTTATAAACAAAATACAGTTTTGGGGACATGTGTGTATCTTCTCAAACATCATTTCCAACTTATTCATAGTCTTTTTAACAATATAAATAGATGTTGGCAAAACATTATCATAGGGTAGCATCCAAGATAAAAACTTCAATAATGCATCAAAGCTTTTGTCAGAATGTTCATATCTTCCTTTGATGTTATATAATTTGACAACAGCCGATAACTTGGTAAAATTAGTGCATTCGAGATACAAATGTTTCTTTGCATCCTCCAACAAATTGGCAAATTGATTAGAATTATTTGGAATATCGCTGTCAAAATTATCAAAGGCATCACGGGTCATTTCAATGTTGTTATATGCCACACCTTCCTCATTAGCTCTATCATATTCATCAAACTCTACATTTAGATTATCAAATTATGAAGATGTTTGAGCATTAGATTCATAAGATTTACCATGCCAAATCCATCGATGATAATTGCTATCAAATCCGTTCCAATATATATGAAAGTTATAAAAAACTAACATAAAGAATTGGGTGGCGAAATTAAATGATTTATTTAATTGATGTTTTTAGGCTCATCGGGTGAAAAATTAATTGAAAAAAATTATAGCGGATTTTCAAAATATGTAGCGATGAATTTCATCTCTATTTAGTATAATTTGTAAATTAGTTGGATTACTTTTAGCGATGCAATGCGTTGCAAATTGCACAAAAAACGACATTGACAGGCTGCGTCACTATTTTTTACAATATAAATGATTTCGCGGCTCAATGGGTCGCTAAAAGGTTTTAGTGATGCACTACGTTGCTATTGTTCAGCACGCTATTAGTGACATAATTTTTAAAATGCATGTCCCCAATTACTTTAAGCATCCCTATTTTTGTCTTTATTTTTTTGAGTTTATTTTGAAATTATTAATTTTATTAGTGAACTAATTTAAATTTTTTGTTTAGAAAACTAAATTAATTTAAAAAAATTATATTGAATAATTTTATAATTACTACTATGGATAATTATTAGTGAAAAAATATTATTAGTTTAATGTAATGTAAATTTTTTGTTACAAATGCTGCTACAAATTAATAATAATTATTAACAATACATAGCAAACAATTTTGGATGACAAATACAAAATATTATATTTTAATAACATTACATAACTAACAATGTCTACTAAAAAATTACAAACATAGCAAACAATATATCGGATAACAAATACAAAATATTATTATTTCATCGACATTACATAACAAATAATCTTTTGAAAGCGGGTAGGTTTACATAAATTCTCCATCGATCTTCACAAATGGAAAATGGCCGAGTGAGAAGATGACGGCGAGCCTTGCTCAAGTTGGAACTAGTTTGGTTGCCAGTTTCTGACATTTAGCTTGGACTTGCATTTAGTGCACTAAGAATAAAATAATTGATATTTAGGTAGGTGAACTATCTGAGGCACATAGATCAACAATTTTTGTAGTGGGTCGATCAAATTAAACACAGTAATGATAAAAAATATTTTATCATTTGCTTCTATTTTGAAAGATTATTAGCTAAATTGAAAAGAAAAAATTTTAAAAATATATATGCATAAATGATAATTTTTTTCCTTCTCAGATGAATATTTCATTATTTCCTTTTATTTTGAAATAATTTCGGCTGAATAATTTAGATTATCAGCTGAAACTCTTCAAAATAGAGGGCAAGAATGATATAAAAGATAATTAAAAATGAAGAGTGAGTTGTTAAAGAGAAAATATACTTATTTATAGATAGAGAATTGTAGATTGAAATTTATTTTTTCGTAGGTTGAATTGATTCTTGGTATGTATAAATTAATTAGCGAGGCATGCATCGCTATTTGTCCCCACATTAGTGACACAAAGGAAATTGTATCACTAATTTGGATTAAGTAGCAGTGCATGCGTCGCTATTTGTCCCTAAATTAGTGACAAAATTCTTTCGTGTCAATAATTTGAATTTTCCTCCAAGTAATTAGCGATGCATGCGTAGCTATTTCTCCCAAAATTAGTGACCCAATTTCTTTTGTGTCGCTAATTTGGATTTCCACACACATAATTAGCGAAAAATGCAACGTAAATCGCTAAATGTTCCTAAATTAGCGATGCATGCATTGTTTTATGTCCCTCAATTAGCAACACAAGTTCATTTAGTAGCGCAAATTAGATTTGGTGCTACTTAATTTAGCGACACATTTCTTATTGTGTCGCAAATTGTATTTGGAGTGCAGATTTTTAATGAAAAATGGAGAATACGCGTCGCTAAATATATTTTGGCTCCAATGATGAAACAATTTTGGGACGTAGTTATGTTGTATTTTTTTTAAAATAAAGGCGAAATAATAGTTTTACGTCGGGAATTATGTTTTCATGACATAATTTTTTTTCATGTTGCGTATTTAGTATTGTGGATCCACACTGTTGGCGTAGTATTGGAACACATTTTTTCAAAACAATGTTTATATTTTGTTATGTGGCATATTAGCTTTAGCTATTCCCATTTCATGGAAATGCTCTAATTAAGAGTGTAATTGGCTGTTAGTAAGTTGTTAGAGTCTGGTTGAGATTACATATAAAGCTTAGCTGTAGAGTTTCGGATCCTTTCAGTGAGAAAATCAGAGAGAAAACGAAAGGAAGAAGAAGAAAATTTACAACTAAACAAGAAAACCTAGAGAAAAAATCTGATCTTTTGCTATATAATTTTCATTGATAGTTGATAAGACAATTAGAAATAGCTGAAGGGCTTATTTTTATGTGCTCTGTTTTGTAAGCTATGTGCCTTGTTTTGCAAGCTTGTACTAACTACAATTAACCTCTCAATTACAAACACTAACAACATTCTAATATCTCTAACAACTTACTAAGAGCCTATTACACTCTTATGCTGACATGGTTTGACAAACTTAACTTCAGCTGTGGGATAAGCTACTGAGCTATGCTGATGATTTGGAAACTGAGCTGAGCTGGCAAAATGTAATTCTGGATTACTCTTAACAAGTCTCGATCAAATTTAAATAATAGAACGATTAACTAAATGAAACTTAACAATAAATTAATTAAAAGGGTTGAAACCACCACATGCATCTGAGTTAACGAAGTTGTTGAATTCTTTCTCTCTTTTTCTCTCTCTCTCTCTTTATCTTGCTTTGAGAAAACTTCTACACATCTTTGTCTAGCATTCCCTATCTGGTTCAGCTACTTGCAATCCAAACTTTACATTTTCAGTAAAACTTCTCTGTAATTGTCAATTTCCAAAGTATAAGCCTAATCAATCAAAACTTATATCTATTTATCCATTGAGAAAATGCTCATGAACAATTGATAAATTATCAATATTTTATAATCATGAGAGGTAAATCCAATTATGAAATAATATCATATCATTGGATAACAAAAATTAGTTAATAAATTTGGTAACTTATTACTCTATTATTACTCTTATCCATTAGATACAAAGTTCAAACAATTAGCAAATGGATCATCAAATTAAAAGGAAACCAAAAAGTGATATATGTACCTCTATGGAGTTGTTATTAATGAGACGTTCAATCAGATTATAAAGAATGTCTTTGGAGTATTCAGGATGACCTTGAATACTCAGTATGTGGTTTCCGATAGCAAACATTTCCACACCTGTTTTCTCAGAAAATGCAATAACTTCAGCACCAAAAGGGACTTCCCATACCTCATCTCGGTGGCATTCAATGATGGAAAGTGAAGATAGCATTTCCTCTATTTCATCAAGAAAGCTGCATGGAGGCAAGTCTTTCACAAACTTCACCTTCGTCACCCCAATATCCCAGCCACTATAAGCCCTCCCAACCTTTCCTCCTAATGCTCTGCAAAGAATATGTACATAATATATTTATATAAATATAAATCCATTTTCTTAACACCCTTTTAATTATATTATATATATGTATACACACACACACACACATACATACATATAGTGAGGCTTTATGCAGGATTTTGAACAAGCATGTTACATACACTTATAAGAACATATTAAAACAACCACTACCACTGTTTTCATAAGATCAAATTATATTAATGCATGTTAGGACATTGGATAAGATAATTTCTATACAATATATAAGGGAAATTAAGTTACCTGGTGACCAAAACAAATGCCAAGGATGATGCGGGCATCATAAAGCCATATTCTACCATTGTAAGGAGGATGTAGAGTATCCCGTAGTTGGAGAGTCCCTAGTAATTAGGAGGGATTTAAAGTCAGAAGAGTGAAAAGAAAAAGAGTTTTTATGCAAAAGAGAGAGAAATCAAGAGTGCATTCTTAGGCAACAAAGCAATATTGTTGGTGAGGTTTCGAGAGGTTTTGCTTTGTGAAACTAACCTTAACTTCAATTTTCCAAGTGTTTTTGTCTCTTTATTGCAGAACTTTGATGAGAAATCAAAATTGCGTGGAGTGCCTTGAACTATTCAATATGATTGGGATGTGGAATTTTTGAGTCTTTTTGGAAAAGTTTTATGGGATGATATGTGGAGGTTATTCAAACCAGGAGATTGGGTTTGGGTATATTTAAGGAAGAAATGGTTTCCTAACCTTAGGAAATCGAAGTTGGATGCTAAAGGAGATAAACCGTTTCAAGTGCTTGAACGAGTCAATGACAACGCATACAAAATCGCTCTTCAGGGTGAGTACAATGAGTCCACTATTTTTAATGTTTATAATATTTTTCCTTTCAATATGGATTCAGATTTGAGGATAAATCTTTTTGAAGAGGAAGGGAATGATGCGGGCATCATAGAGCCATATTCTACCATTGGAGCAAAAGATGATGATTTAAGCATGATGTCCAAGCAAGGAATGAAGGTGGTATTGATGCTCAGGAGTTGCGGAGATGAAACGACGTAGTTTTAAAAATAAGCATCATATAATGGCAGTTTCGTAATTTTAGCTATTTTCGGATTATAATGGCAGTTTCGTAATTTAGCTATTTTCAGATTATAATGGCAGTTTTGTAATTATTGCTATTTTCAGATTATATTTATTTAGGGTTAGTTTTAAGCCTTAGGATTACTTTCCTAATTATTTTATGGTATAGATTGTTTCTTAACCTAACCCTAATCTCTATATAAATGGGAGGTTACTAGCATGTTAAAAAAGAACTTTGATTATTGATTAAATAGAATCTATTCTTGTTTTTAACAAGACTTGTGTGTTCCAAGTGAGGATAGTTCTTCTTCTACTTGTAGCATTAGGAATTGATCTTCTTATCAAAGGTATTTTACTTTGTGGCGAATTTTAATTTCATTTTTGCCTTCTAATTAGTGTTGCTAGATACAATTGTTATCTAGAGGTGCTAGGGTTTGTTCCATATCATCTTGTGTGTTCAGATTACAATTTCTTTAAGCTTGGGTTTCCGCATCAAAGGACTTTCTTGCCCATGGAATCCAGAGTCTACAAAAGAAAGCAGAGCTTGATAATCCAGAAATCATTGCCATAAGCATCATAAGGACTGTCAGTGACGACAAAACCATCATAGTTCACCAACTCATCCATGTCTGGAAACTCTCCTTCGACAACTTTATAGAAGTCCCATCTATCTCCTTCTTCCCCAAAAGTTTTAACAAATACATTAAAGTAGCCTCCATACTTTTTTTTCACATACTAAGAGTCCCTTGCTGCTAGCAAAAGTGCATATCTTCGCTGATGCTGATTATTTCTGATGCGGAACCCCAAGCTTAAAGAAACTGTAATCTCAACACACAAGATGATATGGAACAAATCCTAGGTAAAAACCTGCCCTATAGCACCTCTAGATAACAATTGTATCTAGCAACACTAATTAGAAGACAAAGAATGAAATTGAAATTCGCTACAAAGTAAATACCTTTGATAAGAAGATCAATTCCCAATGCAACAAGTAGAAGAAGAACTATCATCACTTGAAACACACAAGTCTTGTTGAAAACAAGAGTAGATTCTAAATAATCAATAATCAAAGTTTTTTTTTTAACAAGCTAGTAACCTCCCCTTTATATAGAGATTATGGTTAGGTTAAGAAACAATCTAGACCATAATATAATTAAAAAAGTAATCCTAAAGCTTAAAACTAACCCTAAATAAATATAATCCGAAAATAGCAATAATTATAAAATTGCCATTATAATCGGAAAATAGCTAAATTACGAAACTGCCATTATAATCCGAAAATAACTAAAATTACGAAACTGCCATTATAAGATGTTTATTTTTAAAACTACGTCGTTTCGTCTCGACAACTCCTGAGCATGAATACCACCTTCACCCCTTGCTTGGACATTATGCTTAAATCATCATCTTTTGCTCCAATGGTAGAATATGACACTATAATGCCCACATCATTCCCTTCCTCTTCAAAAAGATTCGTCCTCAAATTTGAATCCATATCGAAAGGAAAAATATCAAAAACATTAAAAATAGTGGACTCATTGTACTCACCCTGAAGGAATATTTTGTATTTGTTGTCATTGGCTCTTTCAAGCACTTGAAACGGTCGATTGCTATAGCATCCAACTTAGAATTCCTTTTGTTAAGAAATATTTCTTTCATCAGGTGTACCTAAACCCAATCTCCTAGTTTGAATATCCTCCACGTGTCATCCCAAAAATCTTTCCAACTAGGACTCAAAAATTCCACATCTCTATCATACTTAATAGTTTTAGGCACTCCACGCAATTTTGATTTCTCATTAAAGTCCTGCAATAAAGAGACAAAAACACTAGGCAAATTAGGGTTAAGTTTAGTTTCACAAAGCAAAACCTCTCGAAACCTCTCTAACAATATTGCTTTTTTGCCTAAGAATGCACTCATGATTTCTCTCTCTTTTGCATAAAAACTCTTTTTCTTTTCACTCTTCTCACTTTTATCTCTTGCACTTTTCTTTTTATTACTAGTGCAATCACTCTCCATTGGGCCTTTATTTTTATTCTTTTCACTCTTGGCCTCTTTATACTCAATTCTTTTATTTGCCTCACTTCCCAAATCCCCATGGAAAACTTTGGATAGTTTCAATTGTTCAAGATACACCTCTTTTTGAGTTATGGGTGCAAGTGTGACTTTCTTTCCATTGTGCTCAAAAGAATACCTATTCTTAAAACCTTCATGGATAGTCCTCATATCGGATTGCCATGGTCTACCCAACAAAATATGGCCCGTTTGCATAGGTCCTACATCACACAAAACCTCATCACTATACTTTCCAATAGAAAATGCAACTTTCACTCTTTTATTTACCTTAATCTCCCCACTATCATTCAACAATTGTAACCTACAAGAGTTAGGGTGTTTTTCACATACTAGTCCCAACTTCTCAACCAAAGTAGTACTAGCAACATTAGCATAACTACCCCCATCAATGATTAAACTACATGTTTTACCACCTACAAAACATCTAGTATGAAAAATATTCTCCCTTTATTCTAGTCCATCTTCCTTTACCTTCAAATTTAAAACCCTCCTAATTACTAGGGACTCTCCAACTACGAGATACTCTACATCCTCATCCTCACTAGAATCATACTCTAATGGTGGCCTATTCTCATCGGACTCAGACTCCGACATTACTTCATTACCCCTCATCAACATAGTTTTCCTATTTGGACATTCGGAAGCAATATGCCCAAACCCTTGACATTTAAAACATTTTATTTCCCTATGTCTAGAAGTGTTAGGATTAGGAGTACCTCTTGTTGGGTTGGCACTCTTATTCTCGAACTTGGATGCATTTCCAATTTTCTCTTTGGTCTCCAAGTTCTTCTCTCTTTTACTATCGTCATACTTGTTCTACTTCGAATTGGAACCCCACTTCGAATTGGAGCTTGAAAACCCTTTTGATGACCCTTCACTTCTCAATTGCTTTTCCACTTTAATAGCCATGTTGACTATTTCTTCCATCTCTACATATAGATGTAGATCCACCACCTTGGCAATATCTTTATTCATCCCACTTAGAAATCTCGCCATTGTAGCTTCTCTATCCTCTTCAATGTTGGCCTTTATCATAATCATCTCCATCTTTTTGTAATACTCCTCTACGGACCTAGACCCTTGTATGAGTCTCTGCAACTTTTGATGAAGCTCTCTATATTAATAAGATGGTACAAACCTCTTCCTCGTAATTCTCTTCATCTCATCCCAAGTTGAGATCGGATCTTCTCTATACCTCTTCATTGATTGTATAAGTTGCTCCCACCAAACTAGAGCATAGTCGGTGAACTCCACTGCGGCTAGTTTAACCTTCTTCTCCTCAGAGTAATTGTGACAATCAAATATTAACTCTACCTTCTTTTCCCATTCCAAGTACGCCTAGGAATCACTTCTTCCCTTGAATGGCGGAATGTGCATCTAAATCGAACTTAGGTTGTCATCCCTTCTCCTTCTTGGCTCCTCTCTCCTAGGTCTTCTTCTTACAGTTTGGACTTCATACTCGTCTTCATCGGAAACAATTACTTCTTATCTTCTGGGTCGTGTTCCTTCCCTTCTAGTAGTATTGGACATGACCATGGTCATCTCCCTCATTTGCTCCATCATCTTATCCATCCTAGATTTCAATGTTTCTTCCATCTTAGAAGTCAATCTCTCTTCCATCCTTCTATACTCACCCTCCAAGGATTGTTGTGAGAGCTTTGGATCCGGTGTTGCCACTTGCTCTTCTTCTGAAGTAGAAACTCCCTTTCCGTCTCTTTTAGACATTCTTACACACTCCCTTACGTGTTTAACACAACAATGGTAAACCCTTGTGTTTCACACAAATTTGGCTTTTACCCTCTTTATGCTCACCAGTCAACAAGCCTTTTACCACTCAAGTCTTGTTCACCAAGTTGCACTTCAGAACCAATTATCTTAAATAAAAATATAAAACTAAAATAGCAAATTTCAAAATTAAAATCTAACAATAAAAACAAGTTCAATTCTAGAGTAAAATTAGCACAAAAGAAAAGGACAAAAGAGTAATGAAACAATTAATAATTACTCTATGAAATCAACACAATGAGAATAGAAACTAAACAAATTTAGAATAGGAAATTATGAAAATAAGAAACTATGAGAATTGGAAACAAAAAAAAAATATTTAGAATAGGAAAGTAAGAAAATAAGAAACTATGAGAATAAGAAACAAATAAATTAGAAAAGTAGGAAATATGGAATAATAAAAAACAAATCTGAAATCAAATAGGAATAAGTAACTTTCCTAATATTCAAGCAACCAATTTCAATTTTCAATATATATATATATATAAATTTTTTTTTGCTACGATTTTTTTTGTATATATAATCAGATTCTTTTTTTCTTTTGCTTCTTTTTTTTTGTACGATTTTTTTTTTTGGGTACTAAAACACCAAGACAATGAAGAACGCGAAGAATTTAAGAACAAAAGAAAAAAACAAAAAAATAACGCAGAAAACAACAAGCTAATCAAAGACTCCAAAAAGATAAAACAATGAACAAGATAATTAGGAATTTATCTTGGCCTTGCTCTGATACCAAATGATGCGGAACCCCAAGCTTAAAGAAACTGTAATCCCAACACACAAGATGATATGGAACAAACCCTAGGTAAAAACCCACCCTATAGCACCTCTAGATAACAATTGTATCCAGCAACACTAATTAGAATACAAACAATGAAATTAAAATTCGCCACAAAGTAAATACCTTTGATAAGAAGATCAATTCCCAATGCAACAAGTATAAGAAGAACTATCATCACTTGGAACACACAAGTTTTGTTGAAAACAAGAGTAGATTCTAAATAATCAATAATCAAAGTTTTTTTTAACAAGCTAGTAACCTCCCCTTTATATAGAGATTAGGGTTAGGTTAAAAAACAATCTAGACCATAAAATAATTAGGAAAGTAATCCTAAAGCTGAAAACTAACCCTAAATAAATATAATCCGAAAATAGCAATAATTACAAAACTGCCATTATAATCGGAAAATAGCTAAATTACGAAACTGCCATTATAATTCGAAAATAGCTAAAATTACGAAACTGCTATTATAAGATATTTATTTTTAAAATTACGTCGTTTCATGTCTGCAACTCCTGAGCATCAATACCACATTCATCTCTTGCTTGGACATCATGCTTAAATAATCATCTTTTACTTCAATAATAGAATATGACACTATAATGTCCGCATCAATTTCTTTCATCCTTAATTTTCAAACACAAACCAGAAAAAAAGTTTTTACTTTTTGCAGTACGTAATTTGGAGCTAATATATGAAACGCAGCAGTTAAAGAAGATGAAATGGGAAGTGGGTCTTGGAGTATTGAAATATTGAAAAAAAACAGAGCACATATAGAATAGGAATCTAGGATAGATGGAATCGATTCGTAGATGAATATGGAAATTTCTATGTGTATAGGATTTTTGAAATTATTATAATATTAATGGAGTCCACTGAGAAATAAAGTGGGTTATTGCCTGATTATTAAAAAAAAAAAGTGGGTTATTGGCAAACGCATAAAACGTGCGCTAAAAATTGTATATAGACACGTTTTTTTTTTCCTATTATTATTATTAGTATTATTATGCTGATAAGAATTTATAATTTAGTAGGTATCTGATTGCATTAGATTTAGACACATGTTAAGGATCAATTATATAAGAAGTGGAATTAATTTGACTTTTAAACATAAAATAGATAAGTTCTTTTGTAATGAAAAAAAATTAAAAAAATAATAATATTATTTAGTTTACTATTATATTTAACAATTACATATATATATATATATATATATATATTATTATTTGATTAATTTTTATTTAATTATATTTATTTTTTAATAATTTATTTATTTATAACTAAATTATAATAATATATATTAATTACTAAAATAATATTACATATAAAATCGATAAATAATATAGTAAACTAAACGGTTCTATAAAGTTATTTTAAATAAAAAGTATGTACAGTCTCACAAATTCTAAATTACCAAAATATCTATATTCATTTTCCCTTCCTTTTTGGTGCTCGAAATTCAAAACTTTAAAATTAAGTTTTAATATATATTTTTTTCTTCCTTTCAAAATAGAAGTCTCCTGTCGATGCCGAAAGGTAGCCATAGGAGCTCCAGTGGGATTCTGGTGGTTCTCTGGCTAAAGTTTTTGAATTTTAGTAATTTTAGTTTTTTTCTTTTTAAGTTTACCGTTCTTAATTATTTTTTTTTAGAAAAAGAACTTCGGCAGAAATGAGCTACTTCTGTCAGAAAAGACTACTGTCGTACTCAGTTGGACAAATATAGGTGCCATTCTCTCAATTTTTGGGTATTGTTACTGGTTGACCGAAGCCATTGCATTTCTTGAGAAAAAACCTCTTATCCTTTTTGGCTATGACAAAAAAACTATCCGGTTTTTTTTTTTTGGTGAATAAAAAACTATCCGGTTTCATATACAGATTGAAACTAATTCTAATAGAAAACTGTACAAAATATTAATTATATAATATTCTATATTCTATGTATAGCTACTCTATATATGGTTAAAAAGATAATCTGTATATGGTTTATAGAATAATTTATACATGACATCCCCTCTTAAAGTCAATGTAGATCTCTGGATACCAATTAGAGTTCCAAAACTAAAACGTCAAAACGATGGCAAAAGCTTGGTAGAGATGTAAGCAAGTTGGTCAACACAAGAAATAAAATGGAGATTTAAGTGGCCAACATCTATATGATGTTGAACCAAATGACGATTGAGATCTCAATATGCTTGGTACACTTATGAAATACATAATAATGAGCAATTTAATTCACTTTGATTGTCACATAAAAGTGGAGTGGAGAAGCAATTAGAATGTCAAGGTCTTGAAATGACCAACGTACCCACAGTACTAGTTGCATCAACAAGACTCGATATTATACTTCAGTACTAGAATAAGCCATTACATATTGCTTCTTATTGACCGGCAATCTATGGGGTTACCAGCCCAATCAACATAAAAAAAAATCCGAAGATCAAGGAGAAACTATGCAGAAAAATAAAGTCCATGAAAGAGTGTGCCTTTGATATAGCATAAGATACAAAGAACTGCAGCATAATGGGACAAGCATGGAGCAGCCATAAATTGGCTAACCAGGTGAACTATATGAAAAAAAAATATCAAGATGAGTAATAGTTAGATATATATTGTGAAAATTCGCAAACGTAAGTGCACATTATTGAAAACAAGTAACAAAGATAGTGACTACAAGTATCGTTTCCACGAGGATTGATTGATATCGAAATTATATTAACTCTAATTTTATTTGAACTAAATGAATTAACTTGAAATTGTATGAAAAGAAATGAAAAAAATAAAACAAACTTAATTATAAATGGTGGAAATCAAACGAGACAAAATTTAATTATTTAAAAGCCTAGCGTTTTCAATTTCATTATAATTAATCAGTATTGAATTATCAATCTCATTATCTAAATTATTCTTCTAGTTGATAGTCAAGATTTCCTAAATTATTCACTAGTCCATCTCCAAGTCTAATGAAATTATCCTTAAATGTCAATCACCTAATTTATAGAAAGATGGCAAAATTCAAGAATTCATTAAATTATGTGGGTCCTTTTGATGACTACACAAACCGTGCAAATAGATTCCAATTTTATATCACATGCAATCTATGATATTCAACACATTGAATATCACACACAAATTTCCTCTCGGTTTCGTAATGATTAACTAATCATCTAATTAATGGCTAGTTAATTAGAATCATTAAGAACGGTGTAGAATACTTAACTAGAAAATAATAATTCATAGATTTAATCAAAAAATAAATCCCATACATCATAGGCTACATCATAGCCCTATAGAAACAGTTTAGTTCATGATAACTATGAAATAAATCCTAGAAATCAAAGTAGATATGATGAAAGGAAAATAGAAGAAAAAATAGAAATGAAGCTTGAATCCTTGTTGCTTTATCTTCTTCTCCATTTCCAAATCCATTTCTTCCTTCTCTTTTCAACTCTACAGCCTTCTCTAGTGATCTTTTGACACCATTGAACCCAAGATCACGTCATATTTATAATTTTTTCAAGTTAGGTACAAAATTGGAATGAAAATACCTAAAATTGTATAATTTACGATGCTAAATGCCTAGGAACTGAGTTCTCTAGAAAATTGACGCTTAGGCCTAGTGTCTAGGCTCTTTATGTTATAATATTTTGATGCTGCAGCACCTAGGAACTGAAATGCAGGCATCATAGAGTTATATTCTAGCATTGGAGCAAAAGATGATGACATCATCTTACCTAGTAAACCAGTGATGAGTTCTTGAGTTAAAAAGATCAAAGAGAGAATGCTTGGATTTGTGAAGAGAATTATTGATAAAGATCTATTCAAGTTTCCAAATGATTTGAACACTTTTCCGAGGTGTAATGATCATTTAAGCATGATGTCCAAGCAAGGGATGAAGATGGTAATGATGCTCGGGAGTTGTGGAGACGAAACGGCGTCATTTTAAAAATAAGCATCTTATAATAGCAGTTTTGTAATTTTAGCTATTTTCGGATGATAATGGCAGTTTCGTAATTTAGCTATTTTCGGAGTATAATGGCAATTTCGTAATTTAGCTATTTTCGGATTATAATGACAGTTTTGTAATATTTGCTATTTACATTTTTAGGGTTAGTTTTCAGTCTTAGGATTACTTTCTTAATATTTAATGGTTTAGATTGATTCTTGATCTAACCCTAGTCCTTATATAAAGGCAATTTTGTAATTTAGCTATTTTCGGATTATAATGGCAATTTCGTAATTTAGCTATTTCGGATTATAATGGCAGTTTTGTATTATTTGCTATTTTCGTTTTTAGGGTTAGTTTTCAGCCTTAGGATTACTTTCTTAATATTTAATGGTTTAGATTGATTCATGATCTAACCCTAGTCCTTATATAAAGGGGGATCAATTCCTTTGTAAGACAGATTTGAGTTTTTAATCAATTGAGAGAATTAATTTTCTTATTGTTCCCAAGAGTGTTCTTGCAAGGTGATGAATCAATTTCTTCTTGTTGTTGCATTAGGAGTTGAATTTTCTTATCAAAGTAGAAATATTTTGTGGCGATTATTCTTCTCTTTCCCTAGCCTTTTAATCCACGTTTTTAGATACAAGTTATCTAAGGGTTTAGTAGGGCGGGTTCTTGTTTCTAATTACTGTTCAATATTTCTTGTGTGTTTGGGGTTTCAGATTCTTTAATCTTGGGGTTTCGCATCAAGTTACAATGGTATTTCAGTGACAAAGGTCATTAGAACATGTAGCTCGTAGCACGAGCTTTCTAAGGATATCAACATTGAGTCCCACTCGTCAGCGTTAGGGGATACGACGGCGAGAAGGTTAAAGATGATGAATAGTGCATACCTAGGAAAGCATGTAGACAGTATTTATAGACCACAAAATGAGCGTCTAGCTACTGTCAACTATAGAGCACCAAGATTTGAATTAAAGTGCTCAAAAAAGTACTGAAATGCACCTTTAAAAGACAGAGAAAGGTATAGATAAATTTTAAGTTTGATCCGAAATTTAAAATACAACTTTCCTTAACTAAAACTAAAAATCTTCAACTCTGATTTAGACATGCCACTAATCTACGGACTCGTGATGACGGCCTCTACGCTACACTTAATAAATCCAAGAACAAACTTGGCCAAGTAAAAATTCAACATCAAGCCTTTTTTTGGTCAACCTGGTTCAATTTTTAAAATAGGCAAGTGTTAGAAATTAGGCAAGTATTCAATTTTTAAAATAGGCAAGGACAGTCTCAATGTGATTGAGTTTTCTTCTTAGTTTTTTATTTTTATTTTTGCATTTGTAGTAGTAACTTTGAATTTTTGCTTTTGTGTTTTAAAAATTTTTTCTAAATTTTTTATTTTTGGATGTTTTCTTAAGTATTTTTATAGGCCAATTATAAGAATGTTAATGAAATTATATTGATCCTTAGGTAGTGGAATTTTTTTTTTTATGCTTTAATACTGAAATTTGAATTCATATTTGTTACCTTCAAACATTTTGAGCACTTTTGTCAATTATGCATGATTTAGATTATATTTTGGAGAAGATTTACATTATATTAGAGTACATTATTTCTATTGAACTCTAGAACTTGCTTAATTGTTGCTTGAGGCAAAATCCTAGAGAGATGCATTACTTAGAATATGATTTAGGCCATCTTTGTTTTGAGATTGTGCATTTTTAACCTACCTTTTACATTTTTACTTGTTAGTACCTTGTTTGAGCCATTTTAGGATGCAATGAAAGTACATGTTAAAGCCTTTTTGTTCTTTAAACCACATTGGCTTACCTTTTTGAGCCTAAAAACTTTTTCTCCTACCCTATACAAATTTTTTTAGTGAGAGCTTATTTTGAATTGATATGAATATATGCCCATTGATTTGTATTTGGTGGGGTAAAGTTGAAATAATTTTAAGTGTGAAAATGATAATGGTGTTTGGCCTATTGCGTATCTTTCATGGGGAAAGGAAGTTTGAATAAGGTATGAAAAGATCAATTTGTGGGTTAAAAGAAAAGAAAATAAAAAAAAAGTTGAAAAAAGAAAAAAGCCAACCAAGGAAAAAAAAAAGTGGAATATTGAAAAACGTTTTGAGATGTTTGAAGGAATGGAAGAAGAAAAGTGTATTTATAAAAAGAAAACAAAGATCTTTATGCATTATATTCATTGATATTTGTGATAAGTTTTCTTTCTTTGAATTTTATTTCTCGATCATTTTTTTCCTTCTAACCAATTACCTTTTGGCTTTCACATTACAATCTAATAAAGTCCTAATGATTCAAGGTGATGCATTGATCTACATTAGTGGAGAGAAATTAATTATATCAAGCATAAGGTGGTTCATATTTTTATTTACAATCTCTAATTGCATGATACTGATCGTATTATTTGATTTGACACACATTTTGAAAGTAATGATTATGTTGAATAGAAAATAGGGTACTCAATTGCATGATAAGCCTAATTATTGCATTACTTTAGGTTATCTTTTGAGCTTATTAATTGCTAGATTATGTTTATTTCATTAAAAAATTCATTGATTTCTATCATTTTTCCTTCTGTAGGTGACAAGATGATTTTTGCAAATTCAATACAAAAGAGGAGCATTTTGGTTATTTTACATAGCTGAGGGATAAAATTGTCATTTCAGTTATTTGAATGTTCATATCAAAAAAATAGTGCCAAAGTAAGAAGGATGTAAAGTTAGTTAGAGGGTCAATTTTGTATTTTATGGTTTTTGATCTGAAACTTTTCATCTTTAGAACTTTCCATATATAAAATCTGAAGGCCATTAAAAGAGAATATTCAACCAATTCTAAGGGTAGAAATGAATTATGCATGCCAAAATTAGTCAAGACAAGTCAATCCATGCCAAGTCATCAAGTGTCACATCATCAAGGAGCTAAATAAAGAAAATGATATATGACATCACCAATGCACATCTGGTACACTCTCAAAGTTACCATAATTGGCTAAGTCAAGCTAAATACAAATGGAGGAGAATGATTATCATGCACTCATGCATGCATAATTTCAGACAAGTCAATGAACTTGGACTTAAAGAAATCTACATATATCTTGCTTGCTCTTCAAATCAATCCATTGATAAATAAAGATTTTCTAATTTGTTCGCCTTTGCATGATGGTAAAATTGAAGCAACTATGGAGCCTATTATCTCTCTTAATGGCCATGTAGAGGAAAATCCCCAAGGGAAATTTCAAGCTTTCTCTCAACCCTATTAGCTCTTCTACACTATAGTCTCTACTTTTCATATTTAAAATAGCCCAATTTTCCCTATTTATACCAATGATAGGCCACCTTCTTAAGAAACACATTCTTTGGCTTTTCTCAAAGCCTGGGAGACAACACTATATCCCTCTCTTTTCTCTCTTGGCTGATCCCCATAGCTCTATTTTCTTTTGATATTTTTGTTATTTTTTCTTCCCCACAACTCACATAAACACCATTCTCCATAGCCACAAAGCCATCATAGATCATTGAAAGTTCGATTTCTCTTTTCTGACTTGACTGTTAGAGGGTCTTTGGCTAGTGCCACACTAGTGCCCTTAAAGGCATCCTAACGTCGTTTTTATATGCAGACTCACAGATTCTTCAATGGTGAAAGCAAGGTCGTGCAATTTTTTGGTTGTTAATTTTATGTGTCAACAAGTGGAATGCAATTATGAGTATATTTTAGGATCTTCTTTATCGAGATATTACCTAAAATAGAAAGTGCATTTATGAGTAGGGTAAGGTTTTGACTCTAAGATTTTTCCTTGCTTTACAAACATTATTTTCCTATAAATACCCTACATCTTAGAGCCTTAGAGACATCTCTTCTACATTCTATGCTATGCAATTCTAGACACAATTCAACACAAGTCTCAATATTTTAGAGAGAGGGAAGAATTCGGCTACATCAAGGAGGGAAGGGGAATTTGGCTAGTCAATTTGGAGAGATTCAACCTTGCTTTGGAGACATATTTTGAAGTGCAATTGAACGAAGATCAATAGGGAGTTTTGGCCAGCCACAAGCTCTAGATTTACTTTCTCTTTTCTTCTTTTTATTGTTATTCATAATATGTTTTCTTTTGAATTATTGATGGCTATTTCTAAGAATATGAGTAGCTAAATATCTATAAGGATTATGATGTAGCTAGACCTGGTAACATGTCGTGTCGTATTGTGTTCGTGTCGTATGGTATTCATGTTCATGTCAAAATTTTCTCATCTAAACCCAACCCGTTAAGCTTTCATGTTGAAATATGTAAACCTAAACCCGTTCATAAAATTATCGTGTAACCCGTTATCCAACCCGTTAATACGTTAACTTTTTTCAAAATTATTTTTAAAAAAATAAAAATATATTTGATTTATAATTCATAGTCTATACTAAAAAATAATGAAGCAAAGATAAACATAAATATTTGTATCTTTTTATAAATCAAAAATAAAAACTAAAACAACATACTTAATACATATTAAAAAATAACAAACCATACAAACGTAATACTTAAATCCTTCTACAAATGAATAATAAAAATTTAAAACAATATTGTTTGAAATTACAATAATACATAAATATATTCAATTTCAACCACAATTTCATTTTTTGCATAGACAATCCGATACATATGACATCTTGAACCATAATGAGCACAACCTTAAAGGCAAAACACCTAAAAAAAAGTTAAATTGTATATTATTAACCAAATTGATATAGAAAAATTAAATAATGCATACTACTTAAATTTCAATACATCTAATCATCAATAGAAAATGTATTAGAGCATTGTCCTAATTTAGCTTGTTCAACACTAGATGTAATGACATATTCTGTGAGTTTTTCTAAATTAATGACATCATCTAAAACTGAATATATAATAAAATTAGAAATATTCATGTTAAAAAAATAGTAATATATATAAATGTAAATTACTTCATTTTCCAAAAAGTCAATCTCTTGTACATAATAAATCTTGTACTACATCTATCTTTATTAGTAAATTAAGTTTTTTTTATTAATAAATTACTAAAATGCCATTAAGGACTAATGGATCCTTAATGGGTCTAACGTGTCTTCGCGGGTAAACCTGTTAAGACCCATTAAGATAATGGGTTCATAACGTATTGAACCGTTATCAACCCAATCCGTTTCAGACAAACCCAAACCCGTAAAAATAGTTCGTGTTTGTGTCGTGTTAACGGGTCGTGTTGAAATTTGCCAGATCTAGATGTAGCCCTATCATGAATATTTAGTTTTTACTGCCTGATTAGTTTAAATTCATATTGGAAGTTAATATTTCATGAAAAGGTGAATATCTAATATTATATTGGCTTAGGAATAAAAGATGTAGTATTGTTTGTAATGAAATACATGGTAGATAGGGATATCATCATGCCTAGTGACACCTTAACAAAAATTTATTGGGTTTGCATGTCTTATGGCTCAAATTTGGTAGTTTAGATTGAGAACAATTAAATTATCTTGCGCTAGGTAGATTAAGATTCATTGAGAGATCAACTCTTGGTCAAGTTAGGTTAAAAGGGGTTAACTAATGAATTTGTTATGCATAGAAACTAAATAGGATTAATAGTGGTGAAGCCATAATCTTTGTTCCATCATTAATTTGAAATCCTTTATTTCTTTGTTACTTTGCTTTTTTATTTGCTTTCAATTTAGATTTCGCTTTTTAATTTGTTTTCAAAACCAACCAACCAATCAAAAAATACTTTCAATTTAGATTTCGCTTTTTAGTTTGTTCTCAAAACCAACCAACCAATCAAAAAATCTTTTACTTTTCTCTATTTAATTAGCAATAGAATTTATTTTTATCATTAGAGACATTATTCCTCGCAGAATTGATATTTCAATTTTCTCTATAAAAACCACTTTATTACTTGTTGATTCGTGCACTTATTAGTATTCTAATTGCACCACAACAACGTCTTATCTATTGTTTGCGTCATATACTTTAACATCTTCTTTCACATGTAAACTGACACTTTATGAGATGTTAAGAGACGACGAAGAAACCCATGGAGAAAACATACAAAAAGTGCCCAACATATTAAAGGTGAATTAATTTTTGAAAACAAGCAATATGAGGTATTAAATCTAGGGCTTGCAGCTCTAATATCGTACTAAACCACAACTCAACAAGTCAGCAGTACCACCGTGTGTTAAACAAATACACATACACCAGCAAAAAAAATTATTTATGATCAAATAGAATTCAATAATAGATATACGAACTTACAAATATATTTATGTGCGTAAAAACAATAACAGGAAAACAATATAGAAAACTAAATTGAGATGAAGATAGAGTATTGCTAAAGAGCAATGATGCAGAACCCCAAGATTAAAGAATCCGAAACCCCAAACAAACAAGAAATATTGAACAGTAATTAGAAACAAGAACCCGCACTACCAAACCCTTAGATAACTTGTATCTAAAAACGTGGATTAGAAGGCTAGGGAAAGAGAAGAATAATCGCCACAAAATATTTCTACTTTGATAAGAGAATTCAACTCCTAATGCAACAAGAAGAATAAATTGATTCCTCACCTTGTAAGAACATTCCTGGGAGCAATAAGAAAAGTAATTCTTTCAATTGATTAATAACTCAAATCTGTCTTACAAAGGAATTGATCCCCCTTTATATAAGGACTAGGGTTAGATCAAGAATTAATCTAAACCATTAAATATTAAGAAAGTAATCATAAGGCTGAAAACCAACCCTAAAAACAAAAATAGCAAATATTACAAAACTGCCATTATAATATGAAAATAGCTAAATTACGAAACTGCCATTATAATCCAAAAATAGCTAAATTACGAAACTGCCATTATCATCTGAAAATAGCTAAAATTACGAAACTGCCATTATAAGATGCTTATTTTTAAAATGACGCCGTTTTGTCACTGCAACTCTCGAGCATCATTACGACTTTCATCGCTTGCTTGGACAACATGCTTAAATCATCATTAGGCCTCGGAAAATTGTTCAAATCATTTGGAAACTTGAATCGATCTTCATCCATAATTCTTTTTACAAGTTCAAGCATTCCCTCTTTGATCTTTTTAGCTCGAGAACGCGTCACTAGTCCACTTGGCAACGTAATGTCCTTATCACGAACATCCATGCGAGAAGAGCACTCGATGCCCACATCATTCCCTCCCTCTTCAAAAAGATTCGTCCTCGAATTTGTATCCATGTCAAAAGGAGAAAGATTAGCAACATTAAATGATGCGGACACATTATACTCACCTGGAAGATCAATCTTGTATGCATTGTCATTGATTCTCTCGAGCACTTGAAAAGGTCCATCACCTCTAGCGTCCAACTTAGACTTCCTTTTGTTAGGAAACCTTTCCTTCCTCAAATGTACCCAAACCCAATCACCTAGTTCAAATATCACTTGTTTGCGCCCTTTATTAGCCTTTTGCGCAATTAACTTATTCCTCTTCTCAATCTGTAGTCGGGCCTTCTCGTGTATAGCTTTAACTAAGTCTACCTTCTTTTGTCCATCTAAGTTAGCAAGTTCACTCAAAGGTAAAGGCATCAAATGCAATACAATTAAAGGATTAAAGCCATATACAATCTCAATGGTGAAAATCCAGTAGAAGAATGAATAGTACGGTTATAAGCAAATTCAAGAAAAGGCAAACAATCTTCCCAAGATTTTAAGTTTTTACCAACTACAAAACGCAGTAAAGTACCTAAAGTTCTATTCACCACTTCCGTTTGTCCATCGGTATATGGATGACAAGTAATAGAATACAAAAGCTTAGTACCCAACTTTCCCCACAAAACTTTCCAAAAGTGACTCAAGAACTTGACATCTCTATCCGAGATTATTGTCCTAGGTGATGTGAATCCTAGTGGAATGGATCGTTCTACAATGGTTCAATGGTTTACGAAGTTGACCTCGATCCACAATCCAACGAGAGATTGGAACCTTGGTATGGAAGCTTGACCCGTTATCTATAAGAAAGACAAGAACCTTGCTATAAACGCCACAATCAAAGCTTCATTCTTTGATTGATAAGTTGGAAATTTGTTCTTTAGACAAACCAAAGAAGAGAGAAGAATAATTCTCAATTAATTGCAAAAATCTATGATATCCCTTATGCTGGCCGAAATTTGGCCTTCTAAATCAAAAACATTGTTGCCAAATATGGTTTCCTAAATAATCATCCCTAAAAGGAATAGAAAAACAAAAGACTAATATACCCTTAATCAATAAACTAACTTACAAGATAATTCCAAGCTCATTTACGTCTACTCTTTAATGTAGCTCAGCAAATTAATAAATGTAGACGTCTTAGGCTCATCCATAACTTCTTCGGCCTTTTTATCCAATGCTTGTTGAATATAAAGCTCCAAAGCCTTATTGAATTGCTTGGCTCGATTACGAGTCACGGGACCTCCTGGATAGCTCAAACCATCATATGGACCACCTCCTCTGTATGGCTCAATGTCCCCATCACATGTGGTAATGGTTCAAATGTAAAGTAAGCACTCTCTTAACAACCAAGGCCTTTTCAGAGCGTTTGGCTTCAGAGTTGGAAGAACTCTGGGGTTAAGCGTGCTCCAGTGGGAGCATTCCTAGGATGGGTGACCCCCTGGGAAGTCTGACCAAAAATTCCATACCGTCTAAACTGCGGTGGCTAAATTGGAGACAATATTGGTTGGAGAGAGTGTGTGGTGTTACAAATGGTATCAGAGCCTGTACCCGGCCGAAAATGTGCCAGCGAGGACGCTGGGCCCCAAAGAGGGGTGGATTGTGACGACCAGGATCCGGAGCCAAGGTAAGTGTGGGCGGGTGTAGGGGGCACTGGCAGGCTACCTTACTGGCAGAGATTGGATCCAAGAGCCAGGGTAAGTGTGGGCGGGTGTAGGGGGCACTGGCAGGCTACCTACTGGCAGAGATTGGTGTCTAATCCCACATCGCCCGGGTGTGGAAGGGGGTCATGTGGTAATGGTTCAAATGTAAAGTAAGCACTCTCTTAACAACCAAGGCCTTTTCAGAGCGTTTGGCTTTAGAGTTGGAAGAACTCTGGGGTTAAGCGTGCTCCAGTGGGAGCATTCCTAGGATGGGTGACCCCCTGGGAAGTCTGACCAAAAACTCCATACCGTCTAAAGTGCGGTGGCTAAATTGGAGACAATATTGGTTGGAGAGAGAGTGTGGTGTTACATGACATGTTGGATGAATTGCATGGTTCTTGTGTGTTCACTAAAATAGACTTGAAAAGTGGATGCCACCAAATTAAGATGAAACCTGGGGATGAATGGAAAACTGCATTTAGGACTAAGTATGGTTTATATGAATGGTTAGTTATGTCATTTGGCTTGACTAATGCGCCTAGTACCTTCATGAGACTAATGAACCATATCCTAAAAAATATTTATAGGGAAATTCGTGGTTGTCTATTTTGATGACATATTGATTTATAGTAAAAATCTAGATGACCATGTAGAGCATGTTAGGCCAATTTTAGAAGTTTTTAAGGAGGAAAAGTTATTTTCCAACCTTAAAAAGTGTACTTTTTGCATTGATCGACTAATATTTCTTGGCTTTGTTGTGAGTGCACGTGGTGTTGAGGTTGATGAGGAAAAGGTGAAGGCTATCCGAGAATGGCCCACACCTAAGAGTGTTTCTGAGGTAAGAAGTTTTCATGGACTAGCTGGGTTCTACCGAAGGTTTGTGAAGGACTTTTCTACCATAGCGGCACCATTGAATGAGATTGTCAAAAAAGAGGTAGGGTTTAAATGGGGTAAGGACCAAGAGGTAGCTTTTCAAACTCTAAAAGATAAGTTATGTTCTGCTCCTATTCTTGTATTACCTGATTTTGACAAAACTTTTGAAATTGAATGTGATGCTTCTGGGATTGGTATAGGTGCTGTTTTATTGCAGGAAAAATGTCCCATAGCATAGTTTAGTGAAAAGTTGAATAGAGCTCAACTCAACTACTCGACATATGACAAAGAGTTGTATGCCATTTTCCGTGCTTTGAAGGTGTGGCAGCATTACTTGTTCCCGAAAGAGTTTGTGATTTACACTGATCATGAGTCGTTGAAGCATATCAAGGGGCAAGGAAAGCTCAACAAGAGACATGCACGATGGCTTGAGTTCATAGAGACCTTTCCGTACGTGATTTGTTACAAGCAAGGTAAGGAGAATGTGGTGGCCAATGCTTTGTCTCGGAGGTATGTCTTAATCGCTACTCTTACTTCTAAGCTCTTGGGTTTTGAACAATTAAAAAACATGTATGCTAGTGATGATGATTTTGGTGAAATATATTCTGCATGTGAAAATAGTGCTTTTCATAAATTCTATAAACATGAAGGATTTTTGTTTCGTGGACATAGGATATGTGTGCCTAATTGTTCGATTAGAGAATTGCTTGTTAGAGAGTCACATAGTGGTGGTCTCATTTGGCATTTTGGTGTGCATAAGACCTTAGATATTTTATCTGAACATTTCTTTTGGCCACACATGCGTAGGGATGTTGAAAAAATTTGTGCTAAATGTATTGCATGTAGACAGACTAAATCTAGGTCTATGCCACATGGTTTGTACACCCCTCTTCCTGTGCCAACGGAACCATGGGTTGATATCTCCATGGATTTTGTTCTTGGGTTGCCGAGAACTAGGAAGGGTCGTGATAGTATCTTTGTTGTTGTGGATAGATTTAGTAAAATGGCGCACTTCATTACTTGCCATAAAACTGATGATGCAACAAATATAGCTGACTTGTTCTTTAAAGATGTAGTGAGATTGCATGGGGTACCTAGTGATGGGGACATTGAGCCATACAGAGGAGGTGGTCCATATGATGGTTTGAGCTATCCAGGAGGTCCCGTGACTCGTAATCGAGCCAAGCAATTCAAGAAGGCCTTGGAGCTTTATATTCAACAAGCATTGGATAAAAAGGCCGAAGAAGTTATGGATGGGCCTAAGACGTCTACATTTATTAATTTGCTAAGCTACATTAAAGAGTAGACGTAAATGGGCTTGGACTTATCTTGTAAATTAGTTTATTGATTAAGGGTATATTAGTCTTTTGTTTTTCTATTCCTTTTAGGGATGATTATTTAGGAAACCATATTTGGCAACAATGTTTTTGATTTAAAAGGCCAAATTTCGGCCAGCATAAGGGATATCATAGATTTTTGCAATTAATTGAGAATTATTCTTCTCTCTTCTTTGGTTTGTCTAAAGAACAAATTTCCAACTTATCAATCAAAGAACGAAGCTTTGATTGTGGCGTTTATAGCAAGGTTCTTGTCTTTCTTATAGATAACGGGTCAAGCTTCCATTCCAAGTACTTGCAAAGATTAATGACAACGCCTACAAGATTGATCTTCCCGGTGAGTATGACTTTAGTTGTACCTTTAATGTGTCTGATCTCTCTCCTTTTGATGCAGGTGATGATTTGAGGACAAATCTTTCAAAAGGGGGATGGAATGATGGGGACATTGAGCCATACAGAGGAGGTGGTCCATATGATGGTTTGAGCTATCCAGGAGGTCCCGTGACTCGTAATCGAGCCAAGCAATTCAAGAAGGCCTTGGAGCTTTATATTCAACAAGCATTGGATAAAAAGGCCGAAAAAGTTATGGATGGGCCTAAGACGTCTACATTTATTAATTTGCTGAGCTACATTAAAGAGTAGACGTAAATGGGCTTGGAATTATCTTGTAAATTAGTTTATTGATTAAGGGTATATTAGTCTTTTGTTTTTCTATTCCTTTTAGGGATGATTATTTAGGAAACCATATTTGGCAACAATGTTTTTGATTTAAAAGGCCAAATTTCGGCCAGCATAAGGGATATCATAGATTTTTGCAATTAATTGAGAATTATTCTTCTCTCTTCTTTGGTTTGTCTAAAGAACAAATTTTCAACTTATCAATCAAAGAACGAAGCTTTGATTTTGGCGTTTATAGCAAGATTCTTGTCTTTCTTATAGATAACGGGTCAAGCTTCCATTCCAAGTACTTGCAAAGATTAATGACAACGCCTACAAGATTGATCTTCTCGGTGAGTATGACGTTAGTTGTACCTTTAATGTGTCTGATCTCTCTCCTTTTGATGCAGGTGATGATTTGAGGACAAATCCTTCAAAAGGGGGAGGGAATGATGGGGACATTGAGCCATACAGAGGAGGTGGTCCATATGATGGTTTGAGCTATCCAGGAGGTCCCGTGACTCGTAATCGAGCCAAGCAATTCAAGAAGGCCTTGGAGCTTTATATTCAACAAGCATTGGATAAAAAGGCCGAAGAAGTTATGGATGGGCCTAAGACGTCTACATTTATTAATTTGCTGAGCTACATTAAAGAGTAGACGTAAATGGGCTTGGAATTATCTTATAAATTAGTTTATTGATTAAGGGTATATTAGTCTTTTGTTTTTCTATTCCTTTTAGGGATGACTATTTAGGAAACCATATTTGGCAACAATGTTTTTTATTTAAAAGGCCAAATTTCGGCCAGCATAAGGGATATCATAGATTTTTGCAATTAATTGAGAATTATTCTTCTCTCTTCTTTGGTTTGTCTAAAGAACAAATTTCCAACTTATCAATCAAAGAACGAAGCTTTGATTGTGGCGTTTATAGCAAGGTTCTTGTCTTTCTTATAGATAACGGGTCAAGCTTCCATACCAAGGTTCCAATCTCTTGTTGGATTGTGGGTCGAGGTCAACTTCGTAAACCATTGAAACATTGTAGAACGATCCATTCCACTAGGATTTACATCAACATGACCCCCTTCCACACCAGGGCGATGTGGGATTGGACACCAATCTCTGCCAGTAGGTAGCCTGCCAGTGCCCCCTACACCCGCCCACACTTACCCTGGCTCTTGGATCCAATCTCTGCCAGTAAGGTAGCCTGTCAGTGCCCCCCTACACCCGCCCACACTTACCTTGGCTCCGGATCCTGGTCGTCACATGTCATCTAACCTAGGTATAGGGAAACGATACTTTACCGTAATCTTGTTGATGGCTATGCAATCCAAAGCACATTCTCCACGTGTCATCCTTCTTAGGAACCAACAACACTGGTACAGCACATGGGCTTAAGCTTTCCCGCACATATCCTAATGCCAATAGCTTCTCCACTTGCCTTTGAAGTTCCTTCGTTTCTTCAGGGTTGCTTCTATACGCTGGTTGGTTTGGAATGCTCGCTCCAGGCACCAAGTCTATTTGATGTTCAATGCCCCTTATTGGTGGTAATCCTTTGGGCAATTCCTCCAAGAAAACTTCTTCAAATTCATTCAACAAAGAAACAAAAACACTAGGCAAACATGGGTTAAGGTTAGCTTCAGAAAAATAAAACTCCCTAAACCTCACGAGAACTAGTGCTCTCTTGCATAAGCATGCTCCTTTTACATCTCTCATTTTTGCATAGAATTTCTTTTTCTTTTCACTCCTCACTTCACTCATGTTTTTCTCACAAGTGTTTTGACTCTCCATTGGGCCTTTATTTTTATTCTTTTCTCTCATGGCCTCTTTTCCCTCATTCTTTTTGTTAGTCTCACTTCCCATATCCTCATTTGTAGGTTTATTCATCTTCAATTGATCAAGGTACATTTCTTTTGGAGATAGAGGTGCTAGGGTGTGCTTCTTCCCATTGTACTCAAAAGCATACATATTCCTATGCCCATCATGAACAACTCTCCTATTGAATTGCCACGGCCTACCTAACAAAATGTGCCCGGCTTGCATAGGTACTACATCACACACAACCTCATCAACATACTTTCCAATTTCAAAAGCACCCTTCACTTTTTTGGTTACTTTCACTTCCCCACTGTCATTCAACCATTGTAACCTATAGGGATTAGGATGCTTCTCACATTTCAAGCCCAATTTCTCTACCAAAGTAGTGCTAGCTACATTGGCACAACTTCCTCTATCCACTATCAAACTACAAATTTTTCCACCCACCATACATCTAGTGTGAAAGATATTATCCCGTTGCTCTAGACTATCCTCATTAACTTTAAGGTTTAAGGCTCCCCTAACAACTAGAGACTCTCCCCTCATAGCCTACTCTACGTTCTCCTCATCACTAGAATTATCCTCCAATGGTGGCACTTCGTTATCACTATCATTTTCAGATTCTGAAACAATTTCACTACCCTTCAACAACATAGTCTTCTTATTAGGACATTCAGAAGCAATATGTCTTAACCCTTGACATTTAAAACACTTTATCTCCCTATGTCTAGTAGTGGTAGTAGAAGAAGAAGAATTAGGAGTACCTTTAGTTGTGCTGGCACTCTTATCCTTATTCTTGAAATCGAAGCTATTCTTTTTGTCCTCAGGTTTCTCCCACTTTAAATTCCATTTAGAGTTGGAATTTGAGAAGCTTCGAGTAGTCCCTTTTCTTTTAAGTTTCTTTTCCACCTTGATTTCCATGTTCACCAAGTCTTCTATCTCTACATATGGATGTAGTTCCACAGTTTCGGCAATCTTTCTATTGAGTCCACTTAAGAATCGAGCCATGGAAGCCTCTCGTTCCTCATCTATGTTGGCTCAGATTAGGAGCATCTCCATCTCTTTGTGGTACTCTTCTACCGTCCTTGTTCCTTGTGAAAGCCACTGCAACTTTTGGTGTACCTCCCGGTAATAAGAAAATGGTACAAATCTTTTTCTCATCACCCTTTTCATCTCCCCCCAAGTTACAATTGGATCTTCACCATATCTCCTCCTAGTCTGCAATATTTGTTCCTACCAAACCAAAGCATAATCGGTAAACTCTACAGCGGCGAGTTTTACCTTCTTCTCATCCGAGTAGTTGTGGCAAGCGAAAATTAGTTCAACTTGTCTTTCCCACTCCAAATATACTTCAGCGTCATGTCTCCCCTTGAATGGTGGTATTTGCATCTTTATGGAGCTTATGTTGTCGTCCCTCCTTTCTCTTGGCTCATGTCTCCTAGCCTTTGGTTCCTCCTTCCTTGGACGTCTCCTCATTGAATGATTTGAGACTTAATCATCCTCGGAAACCGATAGTTCCATATCTCTAGTCCGCGAACCATCTCTCCTTGGGTTATTTGTGGCGGTCATAAAGACTTCCTTTACCTTATCATTTAACTCATCCATCTTCATGTTTAACCTCCGCAATTCTCCTGTGAAGGCCTTGTATAAGAGCTACATGTCCGGTGTCATCTCCTTGTCGTGCTTTTCCTCGGAATGAGCGGCTTCTTTTCCTTCTCTTCTTGACATCTTAGTTTCTACAAGACAAGATTAGTAAAAAGAAAATCCTTACCTCTCTCCCTCACGTGTTTCACTCTTTTTAATGGTAACTACGCTTGTGTTTCACACAATTTTATCTTTTACCCTCAATGTGCTCACCACTCAAGCCTTTTACCACTCATAATCTCCAAAACCAAGTTGCACTTTAGAGTTAAACACAACAAATCAAAGCAAGAAAAACAATTATCACAATCTCAAAACCTAACCAAAGAAAGAAAGTAGATCAAAAGAAAAGCAAAAATAAGAATTAAAGTAATGGAAAGCAAATATTACCCTAAGCAAAAAAGAAAAAGAAAAAGAAAGTAAAACAAAATTTGGGTTTTTTTTTTTTTTTTTTTTTAGGGATGCCTTGCGGACAGACCTGCTCAGGTGTGACCCATGGTGCAACCCCAGGTGCCTGTAGTGCGATTAGGGTTTTTTTTTTGTTTTTACTTGTTCTTTTCTTTAAATAAAAAAACCCAAATCAACAAGATAAAAAAAAAGACGTACAGATCAAATACAACTTTTTTTTTCTTTTGGGAATCAAAGTATTATGAACAAAGAACACAAAGAAATTGAAAACAAAGATAGATAGGTACTTATCTCAACTAATGCTCTGATACCAATTGATGTGGAACCCCAAGATTAAAGAATCCGAAACCCCAAACACACAAGAAATATTGAACAGTAATTGGAAACAAGAACCTGCCCTACCAAACCCTTAGATAACTTGTATCTAAAAACGTGGATTAGAAGGCAAGGGAAAGAGAAGAATAATCGCCACAAAGTATTTCTACTTTGATAAGAGAATTCAACTCCTAATGCAACAAGAAAAAGAAATTGATTTCTCATATTGTAAGAACACTCCTGGGAGCAATAAGAAAATTAATTCTTTCAATTGATTAAAAACTCAAATATGTCTTACAAAGGAATTGATCCCCCTTTATATAAGGACTAGGGTTAGATCAAGAATCAATCTAAACCATTAAATATTAATAAAGTAATCCTAAGGCTGAAAGCTAACCCTAAAAACGAAAAATAGAAAATATTACAAAACTGCCATTATAATATAAAAATAGCTAAATTACAAAATTGCCATTATAATCCGAAAATAGCTAAATTACGAAACTACCATTATGAGATGCTTATTTTTAAAATGACGCCGTTTTGTCTCCGCAACTCTCGAGCATCATTACGACTTTCATCGCTTGCTTGGACAACATGCTTAAATCATCATTAAGCCTCGAAAAAGTGTTCAAATCGTTTGGAAACTTGAATCGATCTTCATCCATAATTCTTTTCACAAGTTCAAGCATTCCATTTTCGATCTTCTTAGCTCGAGAACGCGTCACTCGTCCACTTGGCAACGTAATGTCCTTATCACGAACATCCACGCTAGAAGAGCGCTCGATGCCCACATCATATTACTTCTCCATCTCTTAGTGAAAGCTCTCAGTGTTTCTAACATATATAACATACTAGGAATCTTGTTAACCAACAAGCGAAAGCTTAAGTAGTCTACAATTACGAACCAACAACTTAACTTTTGAAAACCAAAAAATGACCTGCTTCGCAGCTGCACTACTCAAGTGCTCAAATAAAACGACGAGTTGCGTATCAAACAACCAAAGCAAATTTATGTTTGTGTAAAATAAAGTAGAAGTAGATAAAACTGAGAGGAAGATATACTACTAATGAGAGAGAGTACAATTGTATTTATTATTGAATAAAAAATGATGCTATAAAGGCCTTAAACATTTTATTATTCTTCTTTACATCAACAACAAATTAAATTTCAAGTTGCCTAGTACTCTCCACATGTTCAGAAGTGGAAATTTGAATCATTTCCAAAAGAATTTCTTACTTTTTCTTTTCTTCACCATGCCATAATTCTTGGCCTGGACCTCATCAATTAATGTGAATGAAATATTCCATATTAACAAAAGGTTCATAACGAAACAGCAGATAGATAGAAAGAGAGACAGAGAGACAGAGTCAACAGAGACTTCCACAGGTCCGATATTCTTCATCCAACCATTAAATGTGTCTCTAGCTTTTTTAAAGCTTCAAAAATCGCATTGAAACATGGGTGGCATCAATGAGTTGAGCTCACCAAATATAATATCATCTCCATGATCTCCGTAGCTGTTTGAATCTTGGCAATCAAAGTAAGTTTGTATGTCGTCAGGAAACGTACACTCCGCTGGGTCCAACTCCGAAGGTGAAACCGGGCTATCAACAGCCGATGTCATCTCCATCATCTCCTTGAACTTGGTTGACTGAAGCAAGAGGCCAAGGGCTGATGTAGCAGTGGCCGGACGAGGCTGAGCCAGAAGGGTTTCCTCAGAGCTACATGTTTGTTTTGGGTTATGGAAAAATCCTAATCCAAGTTCTTGGTTTAGGTTTTCGGTTGAATTAGGCTGATCATCAGTAGTAGTAGTAATAGTAGTAGGAACACTTGGCAAGCTGGAATTCTCATGGCCATTAGGTTTTAGCCATTTGATGTAACGGCTGAGATCAAAGTTTGTGACTGCATTGAGACCGCGGTACTCTATGGCCGCCATGTCGTATGCTGTTGCAGCTTCTTCTTGTGTGGCTGCAGTAACAAGTAAACTTAATTATTATGTGGTACTTTATATATGGAAAACTAATTCTATATATAGAAGTCCATAATTATATATAATTATTATTATGTCATATAATTTTTATTTTATTTTTAAATTTTGGTACAATTAAATACACTTTAGTACATTTTAGAATTGAATTTGTTTACATAAGAGTTTTTACAACTAATTTGTGTAATTGGTACCTTATAATTTGAAAAAAATTACACTTTTTTTATAATTTAGTTAAATTTTATGAATTATGTCAATTTAGAAATCACATGCATAGCAAGTTACCTTCAAAATTGGTTTTTATTTTATTTTTAATTGTATCAAAAACTAAAAAAAAATTTAAAAACAAAAAGAAAAGTCATAAATGAATTTTAAATTTTCCTTTATATATTTTAATTTTTTTCTAATTTTTAGTACAATAAAAAATAAATCAATTTTAATTGAAGTTCACGTGCTATGTATGTAACTTCTAAGTTGATAAATATACAATTTTTTTAAAATTAAATGGTATCAATTACACAAATTAATTATAAATATTTTTATATAAACAAATTTAATTTTAAAAAATATTAAAGTGATACATTACTAAATTTTGGGAATGTTGTAGAAGGGTGGGCAAAATATTTAGTTCAATTTAGTGGCTAGTGGTTAGAAATCAATGTAATTTGGGTTTGGTGGTTAGCACTGCCAACTAAGTGACAGTGATTGATTTTAATTTATTTGGGAGCTATAAGGGGGAATGCTTCTGATCAGTAAATGTAAGAATATTAAGGATATATACAAAGTGTGGATATCAGTTACTTATAAAATATATAATCATTTCAACATATCATTACATTTAAAATTGTGAAACTAATGTGTTTTTGGTGATTAATTAGTGGTCTGTAACGTGTATGATACAATTATATATAGTAGAGAAACTTTCATTCACTCCCATTAAAAAAAAAAAAGAAAAAGGGATAGAGAGGTTTTNTTTTTTTTTTTTTTTTTTTTTTTTTTTTTTTTTTTTTTTTTTTTTTTTTTTTATGGGCGGGGAGACAGAATATATCCCTTTTTATTGCAAGTTTTGGAAATTTCTTTTCCTTTCTTTTTTTTTTTTTTTTCTTTTTGTTGTTGGTATATGAACTTTCGAATATATGTTTTTGCTAGGTGATAATTTTTTTTTTTTGGGTAATTATTTTTTGGTAGGTCTGATTGGATACCTAAAATGAGAAAAAACTAATGAAAAGAAAAGAGATTTTCTGAAAAGCAGTTTAATAGGAAGCAAATAGCTACTTTCCGGTGTGCCTCGTCAGGGAGCTTTTTCGATAAGATTCTGGATTGGTGAGGGATGAATAAAGTTAAAATTGAATTAATTTCCTATATGTTTTGAAGGATAAAATTGTTTAGGTAAAGCAAACAAGACAAACGGTCTTTTCCTTAAAGTCAATAAATTAAAATCCTAAAGCATCCAATTCCGAGGTGCTAGAAATGAACATATTTGATCTTGTTTATTCGATAAAGGATATATATATACCCCTATGTTATAATGGACAATTTCGTCTTTATTAGATATTGTACATCTAATTATATATAATAGATTTGATGCACTTTTTAATATTAAAATTGTACAACTGATATTTTATAATTTTTAAAAAATTATATATTTATCTAGTTTAATTAAAATTTATCAATTTTATCAATTTAAAAATTAAATATATAGCAAATAATTTTTAAAATTAATTTTTTTATTTTTAATTGTATTAAAAATTAAAAAATATGAAAAAAGCTATAAATTTTAAATTTAAAAAACATGAATTTAATTTTTATTTTATTTTAAAATTTTAAATAATTTATCAATTTTAACTGAAAGATAAATATAAATTTTTTAAAATTATAAAATATCAATTATATAAATTAATTATAAAAATTTATATGTGAATAAATTTAATTTAAAAAATATTAAAATAAATTTAGACCATATATAATTTATAAATTATATTATCAGAATTATATAATTGGACGTCAGACTTTTAATATAAACTGGACATCGTCCTGCATATATATATATATATATTTGGCAAGTTTGTGATAGTTGATGTTTATGCTACATCGAAGATTACTTAATGAAGTTCCGAATGGCTTAAAACAGAAAGGAAACATGATTGATATCGGAATTAATTATAAAGCAAAGAGGCAGAGGGATTACCATATGTCCCAAGATAGAGATATTTGTTGCCAAAGACTCGTCCAATTCGAGCTTCCCACCTTCCATTGTGATGATGTCTGCTCTCATTAAATTACAAGAAAATGACAACTTCAATTTTTGATAAAGATATATAGCAACAATATTGGTTTTCTCATTATTTATTACTTTTACTATTTTACTTTTCTTATACAACACGTATGTATTTAGCTCTAATTACTGCCAACCACATTAAATATTATTATTTTTTTAAGTTTTGAAGGGCCAACCCATTTAAACCGAAAATTTGTATTTTTCTGATAATTCTCTATAATTAAAGACAATAAATTTCCGAGCTACATTTTTATTTGTTCTTCTTAAACCTTGCACTAACATGAGGCTAATAACAAATAAACACTAACAAATGTAAAAAGGAAGGGAAAAAAAAAAAAAAAAAAGAAGCTAAATTTTATTTAAATCCTGTTATAATTACATTTCGATTCTGCATTTTTGAAAAATCATTATTAATCTGTCTTTTGTTTTTGTATATGTATAAAACAGATTCGTCTTAGTTTTTATTGATTAATTTTAACAATAAAATACTAAAGAGATGTCAAAAATTAATATTTTATGATTAAATAATATTGTAAATATAAAATTTCAGCTTTTTATTATTAAAATTAACTGATAAAAATTGACAGATGAAAGATTAATGATGATTTTTTTAAAGCATAGAATCTAAATATAATTAGGACAAAACTCAAAAGATCTAAATGAAATCATTCCAAAAAGCATAAAATAGAATCTTGGAGTTTGGATAAAAATTCATAACATATTTATACCTGGCAACACCTCTATATTTTGAGACTCCCCTAGAAAAACCACTGCTTTTCCTGGAAAATACAAGTCCCATATTAATTCAAAAAATATATCTTTGTACTTGTTCTTTTTGTTATATTTTCTTATCACCATCACAAAATTAAAATAAAAGCTATATATAAATTATGTAAACAGAAACCTTACCTTCTCAACGATCCAATATATTCTTCTCTTGCCACACTCGCCATTTCTTTGAATTCTTTCTCATAAGTTGCTAACTACATATAGTAATTTAAATAATTATTAGTTTTTATTTTCCTCAATTTCCCACTTTATTGTAAACTTATAAAATAAAATAAAAAGTATATATATAACAAAAAAGATCATTACCGGAAAGTTAAGAATGGTGTCTTGACCCCAGTATTTGAGTGCTGCTAAGTCATAAGCATGTGCTGCTGCTTCCTCATCGTCATATGCACCTGCGAAGAAAGTGATCAGAAATCAATATGTAGTCATACTATGGTATAAACATTCGCAAATTAAAATCAATTTGACCTTAAAAAGAAATATCTAAACTATACTCTTCTTCTTATTTTTTTTTAATTTCTTTTTGTCAATTAGTAAATGAATAACTTACCAAGATAGACTGCATAATTTGGAGTAGCAATTCCCCAGCCATCGGTCGCCAGAAGAAAATTACCAAATAAGGGAAATAAAAAACATCAATGATATTGCTAAAGAAACATAAAATTGCAATGCCAATAATATTTATATGAGATTAAATATATGTATAATATATATTAACCTTGGCGTCCTTTCTTGTTCTGAGATTCATTCCAGCAATTCTTGTCCCATAAATGAGCCTCATATCGGCCGGTCCATCGATGCCTGAAAACATGCATATATCATTCATTAACAATAACCTTTAGGAAGATACAAACCAGAAAAATATTCAACACTAAAAAATCAGCTATACAATGACATTTTGAACCAACCTAGTGACACCTCGATAAATGGAGCTTCGTTGAGGAGGAGAGTCTCTAGGGACACTTCTCCTAGTTCTTTTCACCTTTGTAGCTGTGTTAGCTGTAGTTTTATTGTTATTGTTTGCATTGTGGCTTTTCTGGTTCTGCTGGGATAACTTCGCCATAGATCGATGGTGAAGAAAAAGAAAGATGAATAATAATAATACTTAAGAGATTAAAAAAAAATAATAATAATTTTATGACTAAGTCTTCCAATGAAGAGGCTTTAAAAAGGGCAAGAAAGAGAGTGCGGGCTGGCTGGCAGTGTTTAGAGATTCTAAGCCGGCTGATGATAGCCAAATTGGGTTCTTTTGTGGTGCCAAGGCCGTCTTTAACCGGCTCTCTCATGGTATTTTCTACATTGTCTTACACCTAACTTTGTGTTATGTGCTGTTTGCTTTCATTTTAAAATCTGTTTGATGTGCCTCTTTCTGTCCTAATCTTAGTCCCTTCCATTTTCTCATCCTTTTTCTCTCCTCTCACCACATATTGTTTGGACCATATATTAATTTTTCAAAAAAATTAATATTTATTTTTAATTTTAGTATAGTTTTGTCCCACATTTTTTGTAGATGAAAATGCATTGGATATGTACTAAGTATAAATTGTGGCTCTAGTCCCACATCGGAAGGAAGAGAACATCTTTGGAAGTTTCATCTTTATAAATTGAAGCTTCACCAATAGTTGTGGTGATCCCTGCATCAACACAACTACAACATAGACAACTTAGTTTATTCTATTTAGAATTTACTTCGAGTAGTCAAGTGTTCTTAGTTGTTTTTAGTTAAAATTTTTATTTAAAAGTCCTTTGATCTGAAAAGAATTTGTAACCTTTTAACTTTTTTTTTGTTCTCAATAATTAATACAATTGTTTGAGTAGTTTGATTTAACTGGCGCACATTTTATTTTTCTTTGGATTGTTTTAGATTCGAAGTGGCACGCCCGCACACCTAGGAGACGACCAATTGTTGTGTTTTACACCAACATATATTTTGGCACACCCGGTGGGACTGACAAGTTTTCAACTTAGAAGATGGTGCAGACTCGCTCGAAGACTCAGGCATTCGACACCCACGACAGCATTAGCAGCCGAAACGTGTCGGAGGAAGTTGGAACGGAAAGGGAAGTTGGAAGGATTCCGGACACGACATAAATGTCTACCCAAAATTCGATCCGGGAGCTATCCCAGAAGTTGGAGACATACCAGGAGACCCAGCAGCAGATGTTGCAGGGAATCATGGACTTGCTGCGCCAACAGGTGCAGACGACTCAAATTGCGTCAAATGATGCAAGGCCGACTAACGGCCAGGAGGAACAACAGGTGCAGGCCTTTCAGGCCGTACCTACTGGCAACTCGCCAATAACTGAGGCACCGGCCTTTCAGGCTGGGTCTAGTGGACACGATGTAAGAGTTATGCTGGAACGACAAGTTCAGCCTTACATCCCCCCACCGGCTCGGAACAATGTTTAAGCCGGGGGGCAAGCTGATAACCAAGGCCAGACCGTGAGGGATGGTCGAGAAGAACAAGTGACACAAGCGTTCCAGGTTGTACCCAACGTACATGGAGGGAGAGCAGATGTCCAGCCACACCAGAACCTTCCAGTGCGGAATCAGATTCATGGCGGGGGGCATGCGGAGCATTTCAGACAGAACTTCAGGATTGGACACTATGATGCTCATGCCTACCAAGCGGACATCCACGCCCCGACAAGGAGGAACGGACCAAACTGGATGAACCATGGCCAAGGCATGGATCGGGAGGCCGTCGAGACCATCATCCAAGAAATGATGGGTCTTGCATTCAGAAGAACTGGACGACCGTCTTATAGGAGGCCGTACCCAGACGCTTTTGACCGGATTGAATTTTCCAGGGGATTCAGGTTTCCTGATTTCACCCTATTTTCTGGCGAGGAAAGACAATCCACCGTGGAGCATATAGGCCGCTTCACTATCCAGTGCGGAGAAGCAGTGGCCAATGACTTCCTAAAGCTGCGTTTGTTTGCTAATTCTTTGACAGGTCCAGCTTTCACGTGGTACATCAACCTGCAGCTAAATTCGATCCATAGCTGGCAAGAATTGGAGCAGAAGTTCCACGAACAGTTCTACAGGATTGAGCCAGAGATTTCCATGGTGGACTTATCACATCTGCGACAGATGGATGAAGAGTCGGTGCAGTTATTTATAACCCGGTTCAAGAAGGCAAGAATCAGATGTCACCTGGACATACCAGAAAGGGAGTTCGTCAAGTTATCACAAGGCGGATTGAGCTACAAGTTTCGAAAGAAGTTTGAGGGGACAGAATTCCATGACCTGTTCGAGTTGGTGTCTCGAGCCACTCGTTATGAAGGTATTCTGAAGGAAGAGTACCAAAGGAAAAACTCATCCAGAGGGTCATACTACAAGGACCCGAATACTGAAATTCACTTGGTCGAAACTGAAGACCAAAAAAATGAGGATGTAACAATTGAGGTGGATGCGGCAGAGGTAGTAGCTACACATCCATATGTTTGCAAAGCTCTTGCTAGACCCGTAAAGAGCCAGAAAGTTCCACAGCTGGTAATGAACGCAAGAAAGAATCATGCTGAACCAGAGAAGGTTTACAGTTTTGCATCTCTAAAGCTAACCAGATCTTTGACCATTTGTTGGCCGACAAGGTAATTAAATTACCTGATGGCCATATTTTACCTTCATCGGAAGAGATGAAGAAGAAGTCATACTGCAAATGGCATGGCATGTGGTTACACCAGACCATTAATTGCGTAGTCTTCCGGAATACTATCCAAACCTTGATTGAGAAGGGGACACTGAAGTTCCCGGAGAAAGGAAAAGAAATAATGGAGGTGGACAGCAATCCTTTCCCGTCGGCCGAAGCAAACATGGTTTCGGCCAATATTTCAAACTTGACAAAACCCAGAGTTCGGATTGATCTACGACAAACGTCATCCGGAGGAATTTGGAAGAGAGACGTCAAGTTTAGAAGGGAGTATTCGACCGAAAAGGGCAAATCTTCTTGTAATGTGCTTTGTACATGGTGTAAGCATCCGGCTAGGAATCAGAGCCGCGACATGACAAAGCCAACACTGGAAAACCACAACCAGAATTCTATTTTCCGACGTCTGGGAGCGAAGTTGCGGGACGGACCAGTGAAGCTGGATCGACACCGGGGGGGGGGGGGCAAGTTGAGCCCAATATTCAAGTCACCTTTTCCAGAAATCATCCGACAAGATTGGTGTCTGATAAGATCGAGAAGCCAAGAAATTTTAAGCCGCCAATTACAGAGGTAGATCGTTGGTACCGAATTGGACATAAGTCTTATCAACCGCCTACCAAAACTCAAAAGAGGCGAATGCAGCGCCAACATGCTGAGGCAAAGAGATCGGCTAAAGGAACAAAGATTCATGAGAAGTTCGTCGAAAAATGGCCCATAATGATCCAACTGGAAAACAACAAAGAAGATAATGTGTTGAAAGAATTGGAGTCACACCTTTGTGGTACGGAGGGAAGACCTGAAAATCTAAAGAAGTTGGCTACAGCTTCAGCTTAAAATGTCATCACTTTATCCAGAGCTTCGGGACCAAAAAAGCACCATAGTGTTTGGGTCAGGAAGCAAAGCGCTGAGATGATCTCATGTCTGAGAGACTTGGATGAGGATGTAGTGGACGAGGACATGATAGTTTCCTCAACTGACAAAGCTTTAACGGTTAAATTCGGAACAATGGACGAAGTAGCCATCAACATGATTGCAATTTTGCCGCTGACGTTTGAAGCTCATCCCAACCAGGTTAATGTCATTGAAGGAGATGTCGTCGAAACCGGAGGTGGCAGGGCAAAAATTGTAGAAGGGCTCAAGTATTCAAGGAAAAAATCAATTCAATCTGGCTCCCAACAAATAGTGTTTGAAAAGCCGACTGAAGGGATGGCGCAACATTTGAAACCTCTGTACATCAATGCTATTTCGATGGAGTACCTATTAATAAGGTTTTGTTAGACAATGGAGCAGCGGTAAATATCTTGCCCGTTTTCATGTTAACCAAGCTATGTAAAAGTGAACATGATCTCGTCCCAACTGATTTGACAGTCAGTAACTTCCAAGGAGGAATCACTAAGGCTAAAGGAGTTTTGCCTATAGAGATTACTGTTGGAGGAAAGTCTACCATGACCGCATTTTTTGTGGTAGAGTCCAAATCCAACTACAATGCATTACTAGGGCAGGATTGGATTCATGCAAGCTTGTGCGTACTGTCTTCTTTACATCAGACATTATGGTTTTGGAACGGCAAAAAAGTTGAGGAGGTTCAAGCCGATAGCCGGCCTTTCTTAGTCAGTGCCAATGCAGTTGAGGCTTGGTACTATGAAGAGTAAGTTGGTCTTGTCCAATTTTTTGGCAACAATAAACATGGTCGTCCTGCAGGGGTTACGGCCTGGAAGGATGTCAGGGTGCCTCATAAAATGGTGAAAGAGGTTTGTGATAAGTTGGCACGACCAACAATTGCCCAGATGTCAAAGCTGAACACAAAAAATTCCAATAAATGTACACCATAATGAAGATGGGAAAACGATGGCGGTCCATACCACTATCAGGAAACTTGTGGCGTACATGGCAGAAAAGAAGTTGGAAAATAATTCGGCCATTGATTTGGCCGAATGTATCATGGAGGATGACTCTGGGGTTGAATTGGAATTCATCTTTGATGATATCCAATTGCCACCAAAAAAGATGGATGACTCCACGGTCGAGGTCCAGGATCAATTGCTAGAAGTAAATTTGGGAACTGATGAAGATCCTTGGCCAACTTTTGTAAGTAGTCTTTTGGAGGTTGAGCTGCGAGCCAAAATCATTGAGCTTTTAAAGGAGTTCAAGGATTGTTTTGCTTGGAATTATCATGAGATGCCTGGTTTAGACAGGAAGTTGGTGGAACATCGTCTACCAATTAAAGAAGGATTTCGGCCATTTAAGCAACCACCAAGGAGAATGTCACCAGATGTCATGCTAAAGGTGAATGAGGAAATAGAAAGACTGGTCAAAGCTGGATTTATCCGGACGGCTCGTTATGTAGAATGGTTGGCCAATATAGTCCCAGTTATGAAGAAGAATGGGATGCTCAGAATATGCATTGACTTCCGAAATTTGAATTTAGCTACTCCTAAAGATGAATATTCAATGCCGATAGCAGATTTATTGGTAGACGGGGCAGCTAAGCATGAGATTCTTTCCTTCATGGATGGACACTCCGGATATAACCAGATTTTTATTGCAGAGGATGATGTTTACAAGACTGCTTTTAGATGTCCCGGCGCAATTGGAACGTTCGAATGGGTCGTTATGCCTTTCGGTTTAAAAAATGCGGGAGCCACTTATCAAAGAGCGATGAATGCAATCTTCCATGACATGATCAGACACCTCCTAGAAGTTTATATTGATGATGTCATGGTGAAATCGGACATTCGGCAAGATCACGTTGCCGTTTAAGGAAGGCATTTGAGCGGATGAGGAAGCACAAGCTGAAGATGAATCCTCAAAAGTGTGCATTCGGAGTGTCGGCAGGAAACTTTTTAGGCTTTTTAGTTCATCAAAGAGGCATCGAGGTTGATAAAAATAAAGTTCGGGCGATCGTGGAAGCCAAACCTTCTCAGACTAAGAAATAATTGCAGAGCCTTATCGGGAAGATCAATTTCCTTAGAAGGTTCATTTCAAATTCGTCTGGAAAAATTCAAGCTTTTTCAGCTTTATTGAAGTTGAAAGATGAAGATGAATTTAGATGGGAGAGTCATCATCAATAAGCATTCAACCGCATTAAAGAGTATTTGGCCAGTCCACCTGTTATTATGCCTCCTCGTAAAGGTCAGCCACTCAAACTTTATATCTCAGCTGCAGATAACTCTGTCGGATGTTTGCTAGCTCAGGACAATGAACTTGGGAAAAAACAGGCAGTATAATACTTGAGTAGAGTCCTCATGTCAAACGAGCTAAAATATTCTCCAATTGAGAAATTATGTCTAGCATTGTATTTCGCAGCAACAAAGTTATGACATTATATGTTGCCGACTATAGTAATCAACATCTCCCAGACCGATCTTATCAAATACATGTTGTCAAAGCCTATCATTAGAGGACGAATTGGAAAATGGACAATAGCTTTGTCAGAATTTGCTTTCAAATATGTGTCTCAAAAGGCGATGAAAGGTCAGGCCCTAGCAGATTTTTTGGCCGACCACCCTTGTTTGAAAGTAGAAGGAGAGAAGGATCCGGTCGAGATAGCTTTAATTTCTCTTACACCATGGAAGTTAGTTTTGACGGATCGAGAACTCTTACTTCTGCAGGAGTAGGGATCGTCATAGAGTCTCCAATGGGGAGAAAGACAATTTTCTTTCCAGCTCACTTTTGAATGTTCAAATAATCAAGCAGAGTATGAAGCCTTGATCATCGGTCTGGAAATTTTAAAGGAGATGGAGGCATCTACAGTCGAGATAATAGGTGATTCACTTTTGGCTTTGAAGCAGTTGACAGGTGAATATCAATGTCGTAGTTGGGCTTTGTCACCATACTACATGGTAGCCGATCAGTTGATCCAAAGTTTTGACGATGTGGTTTTTCGGCATATCCGAAGAGAATTGAATTGGGAGGCAAATGAGATGGCTTAGATTGCTTCAGGAATCCATATTCCAGAGGAGTTGATGGAGAGGATCATCAGCATACAGAAGAGGGATCTTTCATCATTGCAAGAGAGGAATGTGACGGGAGACATCCTTTGCATAGAGATTGATGAAAATGATTGGAGATTTTCGTTGGTTAAATATTTGGAGAACCCAAACGAGAAATCTGATAGGAAAACTCGGTTAAGAGCGGTGAAGTACATTTTATTTGATAAAGAATTGTATAAAAAAGGGCAAGATGATTTACTTTTGAAGTGCTTGGGCAAACACGAAGCAATGCTAGTGATGGCTGAAGTGCATGAAGGTATTTGTGGAGCACACCAAGCTGGAACGAAAATGAGGTGGTTGATCAGGAAGCATGGCTATTATTGGCCAACTATCTTGTCTGACTGCATCAAGTATGCCAAAGGGTGCACGGCATGTCAACGTCACGGTCCAGTACAGCATATTCTGGCCGTACCTCTCAATCCTATAATCAAGCTGTGGCCTTTCCGAGGGTGGGCAATGGATTTGATCGGAAAAGTGTACCCTCCCTCTAGCAAACAACACACATTTATCATCGTCGCCACTGATTATTTCACTAAATGGGTTGAGGCACGGCCGATGAAGTCAGTAAGTCAAGTTGATGTGATCAAATTCATCAAGGAAGACATAATCCACAGATTCGGAATACCAGAATCCATCATTGCCGATCGCGGAACGGTATTTACTGGTGAAGCGGTGGAGTCATTTGCCAAGGAGTATGGGATAAGATTAACTCATTCTACCCCATATTTTGCCCAAGCTAATGGTCAGGCTGAAGCAACAAATAAAGTTTTGAAGGGGATTCTTGAAAAGATGGTGGTTGATAATCCAAGAGAATGGCATGATTTGTTGTCAGAAACTCTTTGGGCATACAGAATGTCGAAGAGGTCAGGTACTGGCACCACGCCGTTCGCCCTGACATATGGGCATGATGCGGTTCTGCTAATGGAGGTGACGGTAAAATCTTTGCGCATTGCTCAGCAAAATAATCTTATCCTGGCTGAGTATACTGAGGCCATGATGCAAGAAATAGAAGAACTTGATGAAGTAAGACTAGCAACCTTAGATCACCACCAAATACAGAAGAAAGCCGTGGCACGTGCATACAATAAAAGGGTCCGCTTCAAAAGTTTCGGCGAAGGAGACCTAGTGTGGAAAGCAGTATTGCCTATTGGATCAAAAGATCCAAGATATGGAAAATGGTCTCCTAACTGGGAAGGACCTTTCAGTATTGCCGGAATAGTGGGAAAAGGTGCATATCAACTCCAAGACGTCGACGGTTCAAAACATTTAAATCCGATCAATGGTCGCTTCTTGAAGAAGTACTATCCGACTAGCTGGGAAGCCCGAGAAATACCAGAAGTTGGAGATACTTTGTTTAATCAGAGTTAGATCCATTTGCATTGTAATTTTGTTTGATAAGTCAATAAAGTTGGGCCGGGTATTTTTTACGGCCAATTACTAAAAATTCATTCAGTTTAATTAGTTGGTCAATCTAGGCCGCTAGTTATTTACTTGTCCTTTTGTCGAGTTGAGGTAGCTCAAACTGAATTTTGATTGCTAGTTTTTTTTTTAACTTGGATTGCGACAAAATCAAGCCCGAGGCCTAAAGTTCACGGCTAATTTCTAAAAACGTGATTAAATTCAGTAGTGCAATACTTGAAGTCAAATAAAGTTTATTATTCAAAATAAGACAATGAATACATAAAAATGTTTGAATAAACTATTTATCTCTAAACGCTTCATAAGAGGTTTTCTTCAAATTATCTCATGATGCATTATAGCGCTAAATTATCTCTTTGGCTTGTGATTTCTTGCTCCTGGCTACTTTAGTTTCTTCCTTGGTGCGAACAAGCTTCTCTCGGATGGAATGAGCCTCAGTGGTCAATTGCTTGGCGCGGTCAATTTTTTCTTTAAAGTTAGCTTCTGTAATTGATAGTTTTTCTTTCAACCCTTTCATTTCAATCGCTAGAGTGGTAGCTTCTTTTTTCTCTGCCGAATGGTCAGCATGCATTGAGGCAAAGTCAGTCTGGAGGGTAGAAAGTGAAGTAAAAATGGTTTCGGCCTCCTCAATATCACATCGTGCGGACAAGAAAGAGTCCACGTTTTGATCAAAAGAAGCATGAAATTCAGCGGCACAAGAACGAAGGTTGTCATCTACTAATGAAGTCTTGCCGAGAATCTCAAACGATGTGAGTAGTTGGCCTTGGACGTCATCTTCGGTAAGGATATCGAAGTCCGATTCAAAGAAGCTGCTGACATAGTTTAGTGCTCGCTGAACTGTATCTGTCTCAGTGTCATCTGAATCGGCCTCATCAATAGCAGGAATTGCTACAGGCGGAGTAGGTGGGATTGGTCCAAGCAATTCTTCGACGTCAAGAAAAGTATCATCTCCAAGATCAACTCGTCCAGAAAGGTTTTAAAAAGTACCTTGGAATTGTTCTTTGGAGGATCCTCTATGACGGAAGGCGATGCGGAAAGAGATTTGTTACGCACCAAAATCATCTGAGAAGGTGTGATCAAAGGAGAAGATGAGTTATTGCCCAAAGTGTGACTGACCTGTCAGAAACCAAAAGAAGTTCATTAAAACAAATTGGCATGCTCAACTAAGAGAATAAACTGAAGATAGAGTACCTCTTTTGTAACAACATCAGGGCATATATCTTTTGCCGGAGACAAGTCACCACAAGGAGGCAATACAATGGCCCTTTGGTCCTCAAAGGTGTGATATGGATTTTCTTGGTTTGAATTGATAGGTATATCACATCTTTTCCTTTTCTTAGAAGGAGTCTCAGGCGATATAGGTGATTCTGCAGAAGAGATTGTTGGAATGTTAACCTAAACAAATTAAGCAGAGCAGAAAACTAGTTTGAAATAAGGGACTTACCGTTATTTGGGGTCTGGCAAGGAGAAAGAGATAATGACGGATCAGCTAGAAGCAAAGAACAACCGTCAGAAGCTTTAGTAGTAGGATTGTGTTTGGAGAAAACACGTGTAGCTAAATCTTTGGCAGGGCACCGAAACATGGAGTGGGTATATTTTTCTCACCAATCGACAAAGTTTCGAGTTACATTGGGATTGCACATGAAAGGAATGTACTTGAAAGAATAACTCAATCGTTTGAATGCAACATTGCCTTTTTCATACTCATCTATGGTAGAGAAGGATGGCCGATGAATGGAGCATTGATTGAATGAATACACCCATGGCACAGGGACAGCTTGACAAAGACCGAATTGTCGAGCAACAAGGTTCGGGCAGTAGACTTCTGCGCCACAATGATTGGATTTAAACCTTCGGCCAAAAGGAAGATCTCGGTTGAGTAATATGCTAGACCAAATTAATTTTAATGACTTCATCCGTGTAAGGTTGCTTTCTACGCCTGAATCAGGTTTAAGTGCCGAGTCCAGCCAGGCAGGAAGGAATGAATATATGGTTGACTCAGTAAATGCTTCTGGAGCCCTATGACGGGTGGAGTAAAAGAAGTCAAAGCAAGTCATGGCGGAATGACCCAACAAGCCCATATGTAGAATTTGCTGTCCTAGAAGAGTATTGGGCCAGCTAGTTGTGAGAAAAGGCCTCTTTTCTGGGAAATAAGCATGGAGCCAAAGTTGCAGTATCCAAAGGGGACCAGAATGGTGAGGATCCATATCTGACTTGACAACATTGTTTATTCCACGGTATAGATGGCCAAGAACAAGTGGTCCAAATGCGTATGGTGAGCCAGATGCAAGAGCCTCTGCTATGTGGATATATCCTTTCGTTACCTGCACTGAAGCTACACAAAAGATGTACCTACATAGCCACATAAGGAGGAATGCGAGATGTTCCTTTTCTGAGGGTGGATTATCTTTTCCACGGAGTGTTTTCAGAAAATAACAGTAAGATGATTTCTGCTTTGGGAATTTAGCTTTTTCATAGCGTGGTAGTCCACTTTGAGTCAAGGGAGTAATTGAAAAGAGTTCGCCATGAGGTCTGATGCTGAGGAGAGCTGCCAGATCCAACAAGGTGGGTGTCATCATGCCGAACCGGAAACTGAAAGTGTTGGTGACTGAAGACCAAAAGCATAATGCGGCAGCTAGAAGACCCTTGTCGCATGGAATGTTGAGACATGACAGACGTATCACAACATAAATTCCAGATTTTCGCCAGATGTTGCAATAATGAGGATTTAAGCGATCAACCCATGAGATCCAATTTGAAGGCGTGACAGGCCATGATTTGAAAGGCTTGGGGTCTTTCCACTTAGTCCAGTCCAAGGTTTTCGAAGAGAACGGCAAAGTTTTGTTTGGTCGGAATTGAAATATAGAATCCATTTCTCGAGGCATTTTGTCTTTGAATCGTGGTCCAAGGCTAAATTCTTTAAAAAGTGAATTCCTTTGGATCAAAAGTCTATCATCCACGGCATCCTGGGAACGTCTAATGGCGTGTTCAAGTTGTTCCACGTACGGAAGTTTGCTTTTGTCAGCAGCCTGCAAATAAAGTCATTCCATGATTCAGGTATCAATAATGAAGTTTGATTAAGTGCATTAGCAGGTAAAGTCATTCCTACACAAGTTTGGGACAGTGCATCAAGAGCATCTTTGTCTTGACTTTTTTGGACTGGATAGGGTTTGGTCCGCATGTTTGCAATTTTGAAGCCGAATATCTGCAAATATAAAAATTTGGTTGAGTAAAATATTTACATATATACTTGTATTTTTTGTATTGGTTTTGTATGTGTGGGAGACAGATATAATTGCATGCGGGGGCATTTTCCAAGTCCATATTGCTGCTAAGAGTTAGCTCCGCACGCATCCAGTGCATCCAGCCCGCGTCCAGCCTGTGTCCGGCCCGCGTCCAGCCTGCAATTGAAGCCTAGAGGTCGAGTCCCAACTCAAATTTGAGTTGCCGAGACCTAGCTGCAGTATCCAGGGCCCGAGTCCAATCCGCATCCGCATGAGCCCAGCAGCTAGCGGCCCGCGTCCAAAGCGCGTCCAAAGTCCAACCCGATTCGGCCCACGCCCTCCAAACCCGATTGCCGCACCCGTGGTTTCGGCACTGTGTATCTTCTTCTCCAAATCGCTGCCGCGTGCATCTTCAGTCTAGCAGCCCAGTCGCCGCAATCCAGTCCTTGCCGCCATGTGCAACACCACTCCTTGCCGCCCACTGCTTCGCCAGCCGCTGCAAGTCCGATCTTAGCCACCACTGCGAAACCAAACGCTACTGCTGCAAGGCCAAACGATGCCGCCATCGCTGTGAAGCCAGTCCGTTCCACCGTGTGCGAAGTCCGTTCCGCCGCTGAGAAGAAATCCACGACACCCGCAGCAAGCCAGTCCGCCGCTGCAAGCTCAGTTCTCTCCATCGCGAGCGAAACAGTACTCACCGTGAGCAAACTAGTCAGGCCGTGGGCAGTAAACTTCCACGTCGCCATTGAAATCGGAATAAGCTTCCAGCGTATATATATACATACATATATAAACAAAGAGAGAACACGGGATTTGTATATATATGCATGAGTGCAGCAGGGAAACACAAACGGGCTAGATGCATGGCTGTCAGAAAAAAATAATAATAAATAAATGAAAAAAAAAAGAAGGAACCGGTGAATGTTTACCTGATAGTGGCACTGCAAGGAAGAGTTTCTAAGCAAGCATAACAGTAGTTCGTATAGGAAGAGTTGGAGCTGGTGCAGCAAACGGTTACAAATCAAACTGAAACATATGGCAGGGAAACATATACTGATATTTGTGCAGATTTTCAGTTCACTTACCAGTAGATTTGTGCAGCACGTTGGGAGCAAGTTTGGAATCTAGTTTGGCGGCGTGGAGAGCACTGAAATAAAAGAAAACAGTCAAAGATTTTGGAGATAAAAGTTATGGCATAATTGTTTGAGAAACAAATGACATACAATGGAAATTACAAACCAAAAGGGTGGAGTTGCCGGCTAGGTTGAGGGATTATACGTATATGTTATATGTGTATATATTTATGGTATAAACTTAAATTGTGCAATTTGGAAAGAAAGCCCGGTCAAGCATGGAAGGTTGAAATTTGCCTAGTATTTATGGAAGCTAAATCTTTGGCTAATTGGAATTAATTAAGTGATTGGGGCCAAAGAATTTGAAAATATCTGAATATATAGAATTTAAGGAAACAATAAGCATCATTTGTGTATATAGGGACCGGGTGATTAGACATTGAAATGGAAATTATATATAATTATATATATATATAATTTCTATTTGGCAGTTGAAAAAAAAAATCAAAATCAATCTTACTTTGCAATTTTATTTGCTTCAACAAAATTACAAAGCAAGAGGGGCAATGTTTGGACCATATATTAATTTTTTAAGAAAATTAATATTTATTTTTAATTTTGGTATAGTTTTGTCCCACATTGTTTGGAGATGAAAATGCATTGGATTTGTACCAAGTATAAATTGTGGCTCTAGTCCCACATTGGAAGGAAGAGAACATCTTTGGAAGTTTCATCTTTATAAATAGAAGCTTCACCAATAGTTGTGGTGATCCCTGCATCAACACAACTACAACATAGACAATTTAGTTTATTCTCTTTAGAATTTACTTCGAGTAGTTAAGTGTTCTTAGTTGTTTTTAGTTAAATATTTTATTTAAAAGTCCTTTGATCTGAAAGGCATTTGTAACCTTTTAATTTTTTTTTGTTCTCAATAATTAATACAATTGTTTGAGTAGTTTGATTTAACTGGCGCACATTTTTTTTTTTGGATTGTTTTAGATTCGAAGTGGCACGCCCGCACACCTAGGAGACGATAAATTATTGTGTTTTACACCAACACATATAAATGAATATATGTACATATTCATACATATTTTGGTTTTTGAGAAAAAGCATTCAAATACATATACTTAGATTCGCGTGGACGTATTGTTAAAAAAAATTAAAAGTTTTGTTCAAAATTTTTGAATCTTGTTGAGTTTTACAAAAAGAAATTATTAGGTAAACCAGTAATCATAGACACTTTCAATTCATGAATAATTTAGCTTTGTTTTAATTACTTGTAATCAATGTATATAAACCATATCAAGTTGACTAATTAATTAAAATATATTTTAATTAGCATTAAGTGGACATAAATTTTAGAGTTCATGTAAGATTTTACCATAATTATATGTCAAATTTCAAATTAATAACAATATGATATTATCATTCAGCAAAAAAAAAAATGATATTATCTCTATCGTGGTACCCAAAAATGTTTATTTCCTTCTATTATCGATTGGTCTGCAAAACGGAACCAAGCCAAGAATTACAATCCAACATAGGGTATCACATCGCCAAATATCTATACATAACTTTAATGTTATTTTAGTGCCAAAAAAAACGATATTTTATTACCAAAAATTAAAAAATAAATTGTTCTTCTAACTCGCCCCAAGCTGAGTTGTATCCTCTCTGGTTGACTTTATGTACACATCCTTGGAACCTCAACTGCATTTAATTTGTAAACAATTTTTTTTTCATTTTTTTCTTTTTTTTGGGTCCTCAATATGGATGTCACAAGCATGTGAATGATGTTAATGGTAAAAGTTTTATGCCATTTTTTTAGGTTTAAAGGTTGCCCTACTTTCATTAATCAAATGAACTGACTGTCAAAATATAGTGTCTCAGTCCCACCAAGTAGATATGTTATGGGGCCCTTTGGAGTTGAAAAATAGGTGCAATGCCCATGCCCCATGAGGACTTTCCTTGGTAGATGGACTAATTCATAATGTCCCACACCACTATTTTGGTAAGCAGACAATTTGGGATTTTCTTTAACATTCATATTGTGGGCCACCTAATTCTGAGTTAAAAAATCTAATAAGTTTTAACTAACCCTTGTATGTCAAAATTATTTTTTTGGTGAAATTGTATATCAAAATTATTGGTCACCTAATTTTTGTATTTTTTTTTTTTATGTATCCCATCAAAATTATCATTCTTCTTTGTTGAACCGAAATAATTTTTTTTCTTTTTTTCTTTTTATTAGAGCTTTAATCCATTTTTTGGATCAGACATATAGTCCATTATTATTGGGCCTAGCCCATCTAAACATTTATACTGGATTAGAGGTGAAGGTTTAGTTTTCTAGAAAAGTTCTATTTGCACCGAAAAAGGACTTAATACAGTCTTATTTTCCTAAATTCCTATGATACTATTACTATCTAGTCGTTCGCTTTACTAAAATTTTCAGTAGTGCTCCCTTGAAGCCGCTGATCATCTTTTTGGAATAAAAATTAAGTAATCCCGAGACTACCAAGTCTCAAAATATAAAATCCATTACATCACGTGGATTCAATATCTGAGTTCCACATAAAGTTTTGTTTTGGAACTTGATAATCATAGGACCACTTTTTTTTTTTTTTTTAATTTGCTGTGGTGACAGTTTTTCTTTTGAAATTTGAATTAGAAAATCTAACACGTTCAGTGTCTAAGTTTAAAACTTGAGTAATACTGTACCTACTAAAATGTTCACCAAATAATTACCAAAAAGTATAGCAACTATAATATGTTATTAATTGAAAAATATATATAATTTAGATATGAATTAGAGAGCTATTTAAAAGATAAGTACAACTTAGTACAAACCAAAAAAATAATATCAAATCATTTTGCCATAATATTTGGCAAACTTTTCAATGCCTCTATTATTATTGTTAAAAATTAAGCAGTCTTATATTTTTAATTCCTATAGTACTATCTTGCTAGACTTTTTCATTACTTAATATTTTTACGGTGATCCTAGAAAGCCACCTGCGTTGGGTTGTTTTTTTTTTTCTTTTTTCTTTTCAATCATATGGTTATTCTGACTGAATGAAAAGCAATTAATTTTGGACAGAGCTCCCTAACATTTAGCAGTTCATTGGTTTTAATGGATGAAGTTAATGGCATGGTTCTTCCTCAGAAACTTGTTTGATCTCTTCTGGTTTTGGATAGTTCATAATTTACCATCACTTTACATGATGAAAGATATTGGTAACTTGATTAGAAATAAATTGGGGGCGGTTTTATATGTAGATTCTTCAGAAGATGGTTATTGTGGGGGTAAGTTTATGGGAATAAGAGTGTGGATTACTGTCCTTAAACCTCTTCGTCGAGGTTTGAAGTTGAAGTTAGAGAATGGTGAGTGCTTGGGGATATTCCGTTACGAGCGGCTATTGGACTTTTGCTTCATATGTGTTAAGTTGGATCACTTATAAAAGGAATGTAAGATCACGATAGAGGATTTTGAAAAAAGCAATATGGGCTTTGGTTAAGGGCTACAGCAGTTGATACCTTGAATAACTTGCAAAATCTATTGAGTTAGTAGCTGTGGTATACTATTGTCGGGTACGACAGTCTATGACGGTTTCTAACACTAAGAAAAAGGCTCAATCTTTGGTGTTGACAATAGATTTCGATGAAAAGTTATCCAATTTGCAACTGCACGACGTCATAATGGGTGAGGCAGAGGGAAGGTGTTTATTGGTGCGTGTTCAGGGACGTGATAAAGTAATTGGAGATATTAAGGCTCATGCTTTTGTATCATGCGACGTGTATATTTTAAATAATAATTATGCTGATGTGGCCCCTATTGATAATATGGATTTACTGGACATTGTACTTAATAATAAATTTAATGATCATATGGTTGGGAGTACATCTATTACAGATGTGGCAAAGAGTCCTATTCGAGATCTTTCATATGCTTCTGTGGGAGTTTGCGTTCAAATCCATCATGACAACATAAGCTTGATTTAAAAAAGACTACTAAGACTTTTTAGCAAGCTGAGGAATAAGCGGAAAGCTCATTCTATTATACTTGAGGATGCAAGTCAAATTTTGACACAAAAAGTCAAAAACTGAGTTGGAAACAGGTGCTTCTAAAAATTTTGTGGTAGGGACTGATGTTCAGTCCCACCACGCATCATGAAACTCTAGAGCTGGAATGTACGAAGGTTTGAGAACCCTTGAACATCCTAAGCTTTCTTTCAAATGCTCAAACGTAAAAATCTCATTGTGAAGATGAAGACACAATTGAATTATAGTCATTTAGAGTTTTTAAAGCAGTGAATTAGAATAAAGGGTTATTTGAGGGTGGAACATGAAGATCTAAATGGTGCTTTGGTGCTTTTTCCATAGATTGGAATTAATATTTCTATTTGTTATTTTTTGTCCGGGCATATTAATATAATTATTCACCATTCCTATAAGGGCCCTTTTCGTGTGACTAGCTTCTCTGGTCACCTTAATGCTTCATTGCGTGTGCACTATGAGGAATTGCTTTGTAGATTGGCTTTAGATAATTCTCTGGGATGGTTTGTTTTAGGTGACTTCGATGAGTTGTTAGATGTCTGTGAAAAAAAAGGTGGCTGAGAGAGATAGCAAAGTTAGATGTACAAATTTCGAGCGACAATTGACTATTGTTACATTAGACAACTTTCGTACATAGGGTATCAAAATATACTTGGTCAAATAGTCGTGTGAATGATGCCAATGTACAAGAGAACCTAAACATTTGTTTTTCTATGATTGAAGGCTCTATTTTATTTTCATTTGTTGTTGTTCATCGTGTGCCAAATTCAGTTTTGTATCGTCAAGCTATCTTTGTCAATTTGCAAGGCTATATGGAGTCAATAGAACATGTACATATTCGCTATGAAGGTCATTTTCATTTTGAGTCGGCTTGGTTAAAGGAAGATGGATGTGATTATGTGGTGAAATCGAAGTCGAACTTTGGTAATCATTCTATGTCTTTTCAGAGTACTTCCACTACTTTGGAGTTGTGTGCTTCTGGGCTAAAATCTTCGAGTAAACTTTTTGTACGAGATCTTTAGAATCAGATTCAAACTCATCAAGACTTTTTGCCCCAATTACAATGTAGTCCTCTTATTGGTTAGAATATTGAACAAATTTTTTGATACTGAGAATACTATTAATTGTTTGCAGAAAACTAAAGAAGTGATGTGGCACCATTGTTCGAGGACGAACTGGCTTAGTGATGGGAACAAAAACACACATTTATATCCTTAATCATGCTAGAGGACATCGAAAAAGAAATATTATTCATAGCATTATAAATGTGTTTGGAAGTTGGATCAACGACTCTGATGGCATTGCTACTACTTTTGTTGATTTTTATTGGGATTTGTAATCTAGTAATGGATCTGTGAAACATGATAATGTTTTCTTCGGTATGCAAAACCAAGTCACTACTTCAATGAATCAATTCCTTTGTTGACTTTTTATGACGGGAGAAATCTATTCTAGTTTATTTCAAATGTATCCCAAGAAATCTCCACGGTTTGATGGAATGTCAACATTGTTATTCCAACACTATTGGCCAGTTGTAGGCTAGCAGGTTACTACTACTTGTCTTCAGTTTCTGTATAATTATAGGGATTTGGGTAATATCAACCACACTCTAGTTTCCCCTTATACAGAAGGTTAGTGCCCCAAAACTGGTGATAGAATTGTGCCCAATTAGTCTTTGTACAGTTCTATACAAAATCATTGTCAAAACCTTGGTGAACCATTTGAAACATATTTTGTCCAATATTATATTGATAGAACAAAGTGCTTTTGTTCCAAGGAAGCAGATTATTGATATCGTCATGGTAGCCTTTGAAACTATGCATACTATTAATTAATATAAGTCGGCTAGGAATTATTACTTATTTGATTTGAAACTTGACATAAGTAAGGCCTATGATCAGGTTGAATAAAGCTTTCTTCAAAGTATGCTGCAACATAAAGGATTTAATCATCGCTGGATTCATTTAATTATGTGCTATATTTTGCTCAATTTTCTAATCCATTTTGATTAATTGTCATGTCAAATAGTAATATAATACCGCACCATGGTCTCAAACAAGGTGACCCTTTGTCGCCTTATTCATTTCTTATTTTGTGCAGAGGGTTTTTCTTGCGTATTAAACTAGGCAGATTTTTGGTTCTCTATCTGGTGTTAAGAATTTCTAGTAGTAGCCATGTTACCACATTTTCTTTGCAGATGATCGCATTCTATATGCTAAGGATTCGTTATCTAAGTGTCAAACAACTCAAAGCATTTTACAAGTTGATGAGAAATCTTCATGTCAACAAGTTAATATGGAAAACACAGTTGTATTTTTCAGCCCAAATACTCATCGATGTGCAATCTGTTTGATAGTCATAAAATGTTATTGTTTTATGCCATATTTTATATTGGATTTTTTCTAGTTTTTAGTTAATTGTTAATGAAAAATATTGATTTATAGTATTCTTCTTTTTTTTAGAAAAAGAAAGAGCAATTGTTGAAAATTGCTATATTTTCTGCGCAACTTTTACTGAATAAAAAATAATATCTAGAGCTACACAAGGACTTTATGTAAGATTCTAGTTGCTAATTATTTATAATTCATCAAAAATCAATTCTGCAATTGGATAAGCCAATTAACATTAGATTGATTTTGAATATAGACATTTTTAGCAGTTGCAATAGACTTATACTTTTGTGGAGAAATTGATATTTGAATGTCTTCCCACTGTCCTATTTATACGATCAAGATATTTCTAGTAAACTAAGACGTAGAACCAATTTTTTCAACTGAAATTAGTGAATTTAGAGTTCATTTGGTCATCCAAATTGTGTGTGGAATCAACCTGACAAACATAGAAGATATAAAAGGAAAGTATTTTTGCCAACTAGGATGCCACCTATGCATGGATGACTGGGATGTCTGCATCATCACTTTTTGGCTATGTATACTATTATTGCCAAATCACATGCCACTTAGAAAGTCTAGATTATTCCAATAATATTAATTGGAGAAGGAATTAGACTTCGAAGTAGATTGAAATACTAAGGATTTATGCATTCTTTCCTATTCTAATTGGAAGTATGATATCATTTTGAAGGCATCAATTACTGATAGGCATAAAATGTTACTGATTTTATGCCACTTTTTATATTGAATTTTAGCTAGTTTAGAATTAATTGTTAATGAAAAATACTAAATTACTGTATTTTTCTATTTTTAGTAAAAGAAAGACAAAAGCAGGAATTACTGTATTTCTACGCAATCTTTACTGAGAAAATCATATCTAGAGCTACACTTTGTAGTTTTGTGCAATTCTAGTTGCAAATGACTCCTGATTATCTAGGCTTTACTGTTGTAAAGTTTCCTTGCAATTGGATTGGCCAATCAGTACCATTTTGATTTACAATATCAACATTTTCATTGGAGAAATTATAATTTGAGTGTCTTCTCTATGTCAAAATTGTGCAAACAATATATGCCAAGAAAGCTAAAACATAAAGTTAACTTTTGCATCCATAATCAGTGAATTCGGAGTTCATTTGGTAATTCAAAGTGTGCTTGGACTACCATGTCATCAAAGGAAAGTATCTTCGCTTACTAGGATGATATTTATGATTGGACTACCATGTCATTAAACTTTAACCATGTGTACAAATTATGCCACAATATATGCCACATGGGAGGTCAGATTGTTTTAATTATATTAATTGGAATAATAATTAGGAAAATAAATTAGAATTAGAGTTAAATTGGATTTCTATAGGGATATGAAATATTTCCTAAATTCTATTGTGAATGTGAGACACCAAAGACGACAACACCTTAGGATAGCCAGCCATATGGAGAAAATATAGGAGTTTGAGATTATGTAAATATGTTATCTCCTATATTATCTAGGTTTAGAGAATGACTCTAGGGTTTATCTAGGGTTAAAAATCTCCTATAAATACCATGCACCTTGTAACACAAATAATCATTCCTCACAATTCCCTGCAACACCACACAGCCCTCACGGCTACAGCGCCACTATCGCATATCACACAGCTCTCACGGCTGTAGTGCTTTCATTCTCACGGCAACAATATAGTTTTTCTAGGTTTTTTTATTCAGCTTTCAAAGGTTCTCACATAGAGAAATTGTGCTTCACAAAGCCAAGATTAAGGAGAAAATTCGGCCAACCTTGGAGGATTGAATCTTGTGGTCTTGATTCATAGTTTGGAGAGGAAATACTGGAGATCAAAATCCAGCAGCCATCAACTTTTGATTTTGATTCTTTGTTCTCTATTATCTTGGATATTTAATCTATGTTTTCTCTTAATTATTTGATGGATAGTTTTGAGAATATGTGTAACTAATTTTCTATGAGGATTATGATGTAGCTCTATTATGACTATTTAGTGTTTAATGCATATTTAAGTTGATTCATATTCATGGTTAATATTTCATTGTAGTTCTTAATGCTTGCATGAAAATGTGGATGTATATAGTATTATATTGGTTTAGAAATAAGGGGTATAATATGGATGGGCAATAAAATACATGTTTATAGAAATATTGCATGCTTTAGTGACAACTTTAAGAAGATCTTATTGGGTTTGCATGTCTTAGGGCTTAAATTTCAGTATTTAGATTAGAAATAAATAAATACCTACTGCTTTTTAGATTAGAATGCATTGAGAAATCAACTTCTAGTCACATGTGGTTAAAGGGGGGTTAACCTATGAATCAATAATACATTAGGGCTAAATAGGAGTAATAGTGGTGAAGTCATAATCTTTGTTTCATAAAACTTTAAATTACTTTGCTTGCTGCCTTTGTTCACTTTTTAATATTTCTTTGCTTTTAATTAATGTTTTGCTACTCAACAAACAATCTCTTTACTTTTATTAGTTTAATTAACAATTGATTTATAATTAAATTATAGACATAATTCCCTATGGAACCGATATCGAATTCTCTAAGAATACCACATTATTACTTGTTGATTCGTGCACTTGCAAGTTAATCAAAATTATACCACAACATGTTTTTGGCGCCATTACCGAGGAATAATTATTTCCGGGGAATAATTATTTCTAGTTTTGATTTTAAGTTTATTGTTGATTAAATTAGTGTTTTAGTTTAACTTTTGGTTTTTGTTTTCGTAGGTTCAGTTTTAGCCATCAAAGAACAATGATTGGAGAGTTTTCTTAGATCCAAAGCAATCCAATTCGAGTTTGAAGAAAGAGGAAATCAAAGTAGCTAAATATTTCATTTTTTGTGTGTTTAGGGTTTTAGTTGTTTCCGGTTTTGAAAAGAAAAATAAATTTCCTCTACTGTTTTTATTTGTTTCATTTTTTAAGGTTTAAGTTTCTGAATTTGAGTTTTGTTTAGTTTGCTTTTTATTAATCTTTAATTTTCATATAAAAAAAATCTCAAAATTCCGAAAAGAAAAAAAAAACTGCACTTTTTATTACTGTTTTAATTTGTTTTGCTTGCTGTTTTTAGTTTGTTTTTGGTTTTGTTTTGTTTTTACTTTGAGTTTAATTTGATTTACATTTAGTTTTAATTCTTTAGAGTTATTTAATTTGTTTAATTCAACTTTTACTATTAATTTTAGTTGCGGTTTTTTTTTTTTTATGTTTTGTGAGTTTAATTTACTGTTTTTATTTTTCAGTTTTGTGTGTTTCTTTTATTTTATGAGTTTTTATTCTGAATCTGAATTTTCTGAAAGAGACTTGAGGCGGTTAAGAAGGGAAGGAGTTAAAGTAACATTGTTTAGAAATATCGAGAGAGAAAACAATATGGAAAACCAAAGTAACCCTGTAGTTCCTGAAGTTCCTATTAACCAATGTTATGGGTGCATTAGAGATTATGCTGCACCTAGAAGGGTTAAGGATATATCATGTATTAGGAGACATACCTATTGTCAAATCTATTACTATGTCTATGCTTAACAACTACCAATTTGAAAGGTTAGCAAGTGAGGATCCTAACCAATTTATATCGAATTTATGTGATGTATGTGAGTTAGTGAAATACAATGGGATTACTGAGGACGCTGTCAAACTTAGGCTATTTCCTTTTACGTTAAAAGATAGAGCCAAACGTTGGTTACAATCTTTACCCCTGGAAGTATTGTCACTTGGGATGATTTAGCATTTAAGTTTTTGAATAAATTTTTCCCACCTATTAAAACCGCCAAGCTTAGGAATGAGATAAACACTTTTCACCAATTTGATGCAGAGTCCTTGTATGAAGCTTGCGAGAGGTTAAAGGATTTTCTTAGGAAGTGTCCAATTTGATGCCCATTTGGAGTCAAGTCCAAACATTTTATAATGGGTTGAATAATTTAACAAGAAATAATGTGGATGCTGCTGAAGGTGGTGCTTTGTTAAATAAGTCTTAGGAGGATGTATATAACCTATTGGAAATCAACAACTCACAATGGACAAGTGAAAGGAGCCAAAACCTTAAGAAGACCATGGCTGTCCATGAGGAGGATAAGATAGACAAACTAAGTAGTCAAGTTGAAATGCTTACAAAGCAACTTGAAACCTTGGGTTCCAACAATTTCAATAATATTTTCATTATTTCTAATATTAATTGTTGTGAATATTGTGGGGATAATCATGAAAGTATAAATTGTCATTTAAAAAATCCTAATAAAACTAATGATGTGAATTTTGTAGGTAATTTTCGACAAGGCAATAGCAACAACAACCCCTTCTCCAACACTTACAATCCAGGATTGCGAAACCATCCAAACTTTATGTGGAGAAACAATTCAAACACTTAAAAAGAACAACAAAAAGGGATCTATCAAATTTCATATCAATAACACCAACAATTCCAATTCTTGAACTTCCAGAAAAATTCTCAAACTCAAACTCCACATTTATCTCATATTGTTTCCTTACTTCAGCAATCTATGATTAAAATGAATGAAACTTATAGTGCTTATATGTAGGAAAAAAACTTAGCAATAAAGGGATTAGGGATGCAAGTGGGGCAACTGGCTCAAGCTATCGAAAGACCAATGAGCACTCTTCCAAGTCAAACTAAAAAAAATCCAAAGGAGGATGTCCAAGCAGCAGAGCTAACAAGTGGAAAGAAGTTGGAAGATCCCTCAATCAAAAAGGAACCCTGACGTTCTAAAGAAAAGGAAGTTCAAAGCAAAATCGAAGCAACCATCTTAGATAAAAACACAAAAAAGGAATCGGCCAAGGTGGAAAAAGTTCAAACACTTTCTGAAATGGTGGCCGAAGTAGAAGAATGGTTTGAGAAAGAAGATCCAGAGGAAGATAGCTGGACTTTTAATGAAGATGTTGAAGGAAATAGGATAATAAAAAGAGAGAAGGCCTCAGAAAAAGAATAATTTGGACCACAAAGAAAGGTGGTGACAGAATTGGTGAAAGAAGATGCTATGGATTTGGACAAGCCAATTGAAGAAAGTGCTATGGAAAGCATAGGCTCTAATGATATTGGTGAAGAAAGTGAAGAGATTCACATGCCCAAGCATCTTATTTTGAAAGAAGAGACAAGTAAAAGAATGGACGAAACATGAGATGAGTTAAGTGAAAATAGTGCTTTTAAGGAAAATGACTTTCATCCCATGTATGGCCCTAATCAAGTATATAAAGGATACACTTTTATTGATCAAAAATTGTTTATTGATCAACTTAGAGAGATAGAGGCCGAAAGAAAGAGACTAGAATAAGAGAGGAAAAAGGAAGAAGATGAAAAATGCCAAGAGTTTCCAAAGAAACTACAAGATCTAGGAAAATTTACTTTTGATTACAAAATTAAAAATGTTAATTTTTCTAATACTATATGTGATCTTGATGTTGTCACTAAAATTATTCATTTCTCTATTTGCATGAGATTAGGTTACAAGTGGCTTCGCTCAACCAACAATGATATTATATTGGGCGACAACACTCAAGTTAAAGTTGAAGGTATATTGGAGAACGTTCACATTAAGGTAGGATCTCTTGACTATGTGCTAGATTTTAGAGTCATAAAAATGATGGATCCTAATGTTTCATTGATATTTGGTAGGACTTTCTTAGCTATAAGTAGAACTAGAATAAATTTAGAGAAGAAAACATTGGAACTACTAAGTGAAGATGGCCTTACTAAGGAAATTTTTTATATGGATAAATCTTCTTTAATAAAAAGAGAAGATAAAGAAAAAATGACTCGAAAAATAGAAGACCAAGGGGGGTTTGAGCTATCTTGCATCATTGGTAGAACTGAATTATCTAATTGCTTATGTGATTTGGGTGCTTCTATTAATGTTATGGATAATACTATTGCAAGGAAACTAGGTTTGAAATTGACACCAACCACTATGATAGTGAATATGGCCGATCAAAACCAAATTCATTCTTTAGGGATAGCCATGAATATTAGAGTGGAGGTTGGTACATTTTCTTTCTTAGTTGATTTTGTGATGTTTCATGAAAGTAATGGAATCATATTAGGATGCCCATTTCTAGCTACAACCAAAGCAAAAATTGATGTTTTCAAGGGTACTCTAAAGTTAAGACATGATTATATAATTGAAAAGTTTTACATGTATGAACTAATGAAATCTAAAAGACTCAAACTTCCAAGAGAGAAATTATTTTTGGGGATGCAAGATGATGGAGGCAACCCAAGAAAGAAACCAAGATGAGCTCCACAAGAAAGTCAAGCTAAAGAATTGAAACAAGCACTTTTTAGGAGGCAACCCAAAGTTTAAAAATATTTATTTTTAATTTTTAATTTCTTTTTAGTTGTTTTGGTTTTGTGTTTTTAGGTGTCAAATAAGAGAAAATCAAATGAAAAGCATAGAAGGTGTAATCAGCAAAAAGAGAGTTTTTATGCGCCTAATGTTTGCAATTTCATTGCATGTCATCAAATGGTGAAGCTTTATTTACTTTTACTCTTTATCTTATTGATTTTCTTTGTTTTGAACATCAAATACTATGTTCATCTTAATTTGGGGGTGGGTTCTCTTTGTTTGAAGTTTTTCTTCTTTAGTTCTTAAATTTTTAGTTTAGTTTAGTTTTTAAAACTCTATATTTTGTTTGCTGATTTTTTTTTTGTTTTTGGTATTTTTAAATATTTTGATGAGCCTATGATAAAAATATGATTGTGAATAAATTGATTCTTAGGTAGTGGAATTTTTTTGTGTATTCTCTAATGCCTAAAGTTAAATTCTCATGTTATTACTTTCAAAAAATTTTTGAGCACTTTACTAAATATGCATGATTTTGATTGTATTTTGGAGAAGGTTTGCATTAAACTAGAGTGATTATTTGTGTGAACTCTAGAACTTGCATAATTATTGTTTGAGGCAAAATCCTAGAGAGATACATTACTTTGAATATGATTTAGGTCATTTTTGATTTGAGATTGAGCCTTTCTACCTTTGAAATATTTATTCGTTAGTACCATGTTTGAGCCATTTTCAGGATGCATAATTGATTGCATATTAGAGTCTTTTTGGTCTTTAAACCACATTAACTTACCTTCTTGAGCCTAATATATTTTTCCTACATTTTACACATTTATTAAAGAGAGCTTATGTCAAATTGGATATATGCTTATAAATTTGTATTTGGTGGAGTAAAGTAGAAGATAATTTGGGGGTGGATGATGTTGATGAAAACGTGGCTATTATGTATATTGGATGTTGAAAAAAAGTTTGAGCAAGGTATGAAAAAGAATAATTTGGGGATTAGAAGAAAAAAAAAGAAAAAAAAAATGTTCAAAAGAGGTGAAAAAGCAGTTGAAAGAAAAGAAAAAAAAATGTTGTAAAAAAGAAAGATGTTTTGTAAAGTTTGAAGGAAGGGAAGAAGAAAAGTGTGAAAGGAGATAACAAAAGTTTTATAAGCATATTATTCATAAGTTTTATTTCTTCTAACCTATTACCCTTTAGCCTTTACATTACAAGCTTATAAAGTCCTAATGATTCAAGGTAATGCATTGATCTATATTAGTGGAGAGCTATTAATTATGTTAAGCATATGGTGGTTCAAATCTTTATTTTCAATCTCTATTTAATGTAGATTTATTCAAATGCATAACATTGAATGTATTATTTGATTTCACACACACTTGAAAATAATGATAATGTTGAATAGAAGATAAGGTGTTGAGATGCATGATTACTTGAAAATTATTTTTGAATTAATATGATTGTGCAATCTTTGAGGCAACTTCATCAAGGTATTTAGGTATTTAGGAGTTGTGTTTTTAGTTCTTTCTTTGCTAGGGACTAGCAAAGTTCAATTTGGAGGTATTTGATAGGCATAAAATGTTACTGTTTTTATGCCACTTTTTATATTGAATTTTAGCTAGTTTAGAATTAATTGTTAACGAAAAATACTAAATTACTGTATTTTCTATTTTCAATAAAAGAAAGACAAAAGGTAGAATTACTGTATTTCTGTGCAATCTTTACTGAGAAAATCATATATGGAGCTACACTTTGAGGTTTTGTGCAATTCTAGTTGAACATGACTCCTGATTCACTAGGCTTCAATGATGTAAAGTTTCATATGTTTTGGATTGGCCAATCAGTACCAGTTTGATTTACAAGATTAACATTTCTTCAGTTACAGCAGATTTACACTATCTTGGGTAAATTAGAATTTGAATGTCTTCTCGATGTTCAAATTGTGCAAACATTATATTCCTAAAAACCTTAGACATATACTTAACTTTTTCATCTAGAATCAGTGAATTTTGAATTCATTTGGTCATTCAAAGTGTGCTTGGAATATGCTGACTGACACAGAAGATATAAAAGGAAAGTATTTTGGCTTACTAGGATGATAGTTATGATTGGACTGCCATGTCATCAAACTCCAACCATGTGTACGAATTGTGCCACATCATATGCCACATGGGAGGTCAGATTGTTCTTATTATATTAATTGGAATAATAATTAGGAAAATAAATTAGAATTAGAGTTAAATTGGATTCCTAAAGGGATATGAAATATTTCCTAAATTCCAGTGCGAATGTGAGACCCAAAGACCACAATACCCTAGGATGGCCGGCCATATAGAGAAAATATAGGAGTTTGAGATTATGTAAATATGTTATCTCCTATATTATCTAGGTTTAGAGAAGGACTCTAGGGTTTATCTAGGGTTAAACCTCTCCTATATATACCATGCACCTTGTAACACAAAAAATCATTCCTCACAATTCCCTACAACACCACATAACCTTCACGGCTACAGTGCTACTGCCGCATATCACACAGCTCTTAAAGCTGTAGTGCTTTCATTCTCACAGCAACAATAGAGTTTTTCTAGGTTTTTTTATTCAGCTTTCAAAGGTTCTCACTTAGAGAAATTGTGCTTCACAAAGCCAAGATCAAGGAGAAAATTCGGCCAGCCTTGGAGGATTGAATCTTGTGGTCTTGATTCATAGTTTGGAGAGGAAATACTGGAGATCAAAATCCAGCAGCCATCAACTTTTGATTTTGATTCTTTGTTCTCTATTATCTTGGATATTTAATCTATGTTTTCTCTTAATTATTTGATGGATAGTTTTGAGCATATGTGTAACTAATTTTCTATGAGGATTATGTTGTAGCCCTATTATGACTATTTATTGTTTAATGCATATTTAAGTTGATTCATATTCATGGTTAATATTTCATTGTAGTTCTTAATGCTTCCATGAAAAGGTGGATATATATAATATTATATTGGTTTAGAAATAAGGGGTATAATATGGATGGGCAATGAAATACATGTTTATAGAAATATTGCATGCTTTAGTGACAACTTTAACAATATCCTATTGATTTGCATGTCTTAGGGCTTAAATTTTGGTATTTAGATTAGAGATAAATAAATACATTGTGCTTGTTAGATTAGAATGCATTGAAAAATCAACTTATAGTTTTTTTTTTTTTACAAGCTAGTAACCTCCCCTTTATATAGAGATTAGGGGTTGGTTAAGAATCAATCTAGACCATAAAATAATTAGGAAAGTAATCATAAGACTTAAAACTAACCCTAAATAAATATAATATGAAAATATCAATAATTACAAAACTGCCATTATAATTTGAAAATAGCAATAATTATGAAATTGCCATTATAATCCAAAAATAGCTAAATTATGAAACTACTATTATAATCCAAAAATAGCTAAAATTACGACGTTTCATCTTTGCAACTCCCGAGCAGCATTACCACCTTCATTCCTTGCTTGGACATCATGCTTAAATCATCATTATGCCTCATAAAAGTGTTTGGATCATGTGGATATTTGAATCGATCTTCATCAATTGTCCTCTTCACAAGTCCAAGCATTTCCGCTTTGATCTTCTTAGCTTGAGAACGCGTCACTGGTCCACTTGGCAGCACAATGTCTTCACCACGAACATCCATGCTAGAAAAGCGCTCGATGCCCACATCATTCCCTCCTTCCTTAAAAAGATTCATCTTCGAATCTGCATCCATGTCAAAAGGAGAAAGATCAACAACATTGAATGATGCGGACACATTATACTCACCTGGAAGATCAATCTTGTATGCATTGTCATTGATCCTCTCGAGAACTTGAAAAGGTCCATCGCCTCTAGCATCCAACTAGGAGTTACAAAGGCAAGTGGAGGAGTTGCTAGCAAAGGGTCATGTTTGGGAGAGCATGAGTCCTTGTGCTGTACCAGTCTTATTGGTACCCAAGAAGGATGACACATGGAGGATGTGTGTTGATTGTCGAGCAGTGAATAAAATAACGGTAAAGTATCGTTATCCCATTCCTAGCTTAGATGATATGCTTGATGAATTGCATGGTGTTTGCTTATTTACTAAGATAGATTTAAAAAGTGGATACCATCAAATTTGGATGAAGCAAAGGGATGAGTGGAAAACTGCTTTTAAAACAAAATATGGTTTATATGAATGGATGGTTATGCCTTTTGGGTTAACTAATGCTCCTAGTACATTTATGCGATTAATGAACCATGTTTTAAGGGAATTTCTAGGAAAGTTTGTGGTTGTATATTTTGATGATATTTTGATATATAGCAAAAGTTTAGATGACCATGTGATGCATGTTAGCCAATTGCTAGATGTGCTTAGAAAAGAGAAATTATATGCTAACCTTAAAAAGTGCACATTTTGTATAGATAGGCTTGTTTTTCTTGGTTTTGTTGTGAGTGCACAGGGTGTTGAAGTAGATGAAGAGAAGATCAAGGCTATCAAGGAATGGCCTACACCTAAGAACGTGTCTGAGGTAAGAAGTTTTCATGGTTTAGCTAGCTTTTATAGAAAGTTTGTGAAGGACTTCTCTACCGTAGCTGCGCCTTTGAATGAGATTGTCAAAAAAGAGGTAGGTTTTAAATGGGGTAGAACATGCGTTTCAAACTTTAAAAGATAAGTTATGTTCTGCTCCTATTCTTGTTCTACCTAATTTTGATAAGATGTTTGAGGTTGAATGTGATGCTTCTGGGATTGGTATAGGTGCTGTTTTGATGCAGGAAAAAAGTCACATTGCATACTTTAGTGAGAAGCTAAATGGAGCTCAACTCAAGTACTCGACGTATGACAAGGAGTTGTATGCACTATTTCATGCCCTGGAGGTGTGGCAACATTATTTGCTTCCAAAAGAGTTCGTGATTCATACCGATCATGAGTCTCTCAAACACATCAAGAGACAAGGAAGGCTCAACAAGAGGCATGCAAAGTGGATTGAGTTCATAGAGAGTTTTCCATATGTGATATGCTACAAGCAAGGTAAGAAGAATGTAGTAGCTGATGCATTATCTCGAAGGTATGTCCTCATAACTACATTAACTTCTAAGTTGTTAGGTTTTGAGCAATTGAAAGACATGTATATGTCCTCATAACTACATTAACTTCTAAGTTGTTAGGTTTTGAGCAATTGAAAGACACGTACACAAGTGATTCTGATTTTAAGGATATTTATGTTGCATGTGAACAAGGTGCATTTAATAAGTTCTATAGACATGATGGTTTTCTGTTTCGTGGTTCAAGAATTTGTGTGCCTAATTGCTCTATTAGAGAATTGCTTGTTAGAGAATCACATAGTGGTGGTATAATGGGTCATTTTGGTGTGCACAAGACATTAGATGTTTTAGTTGAACACTTTTATTGGCCACATATGAAAAGGGATGTTCAAAGAATTTGTTCTCAATGTAATGCATGTAGACAGGCCAAGTCTAAGTCTATGCCACATGGGTTATATACACATTTGCCTATTCCTAATGAGCCTTGGGTTGATATATCCATGAATTTTTTCCTTGGGTTACCTAGAACTAGGAATGGTAGGGATAACATATTTGTGGTTGTTGATAAATTTTCTAATATGGCACACTTTATTGCATGTCATAAGACTGATGATGCTACAAATATTGCTGACTTGTTCTTTAGGGAGGTTGTAAGATTGCATGGAGTGCCTAGAACTATTCTGTCTGATAGGGATGTGAAATTTTTGAGTCACTTTTGAAGAGTTTTGTGGGGTAAGTTAGGTACTAAATTGTTGTATTCTACTAGTTGTCATCCACAAACCGATGGTCAAATGGAGGTGGTTAATAGGACTCTAGGTACTTTGCTTCGTGCTATTGTTGGTAAGAATTTGAAAACTTGGGAAGATTGTTTACCTTTTGTTGAATTTGCATATAATAGAACTATTCATTCTTCTACAGGTTTTTCACCATTTGAGATTGTGTATGGTTTTAATCCTTTAACTGTGTTGGATTTGATGCCTTTACCTTTGAGTGAAATTGCTAGCTTAGATGGACAAAAGAAGGTGGATTTGGTTAAGACTATACATGAGAAGGCGAGGTTGCAAATTGAGCAACGTAACCGTCTAACTGCTCAAAAAGTAAATAAGGGGCGAAAGCAAGTGATACTTGAACCAAGAGATTGGGTTTGGATACACCTAAGGATTATTGAGAAATCTACTCTTGTTTTCAACAAGACTTGTGTGTTCCAAGTGAGGATAGTTCTTCTTCTACTTGTTGCATTAGGAATTGATCTTCTTATCAAAGGTATTTTACTTTGTGGCGAATTTCAATTTCATTTTTGCCTTCTAATTAGTCTTGCTAGATACACTGGTTATCTAGGGTGCTATAGGGCGGTTTTTTACCTAGGATTTGTTCCATATCATCTTGTGTGTTGGGATTACAGTTTCTTTAAGCTTAGGGTTCCGCATCAGATTGACATGTCTACTTGTTGACGTTGAGATCTACAGTTTTCCACATTGACTGCTCTACTCTTTATATCTCATCATGTTGTTCTAAGCTTATTTATTTTAGAGTTAAATACATTTTAGTACCCTTTATTATTCAATTTGTTAAAAATTGGTGTCTCTATAAGTAATTTAAACACTTAAATACTTTCAATTTTTTAAAAAGTTACAATTTTTCAATGATCTCAAATTGACATAATTTGTTATAGGATTAAATATAACAAATTATATCAAACTGAGGTCATTTGCATTGTAAATTATCCTTTAAAAGCCAGACTACTGGTTCTCCACGACTATTATTAGTTAGCAAATCATATATTTGGAAAAACTGATCCAATTTTCTATCAAAAAATCAAAAAATATTAGTCAGTTTTGTTTTTCAATTTCAATAAATTGGAAAAAATTAATAAAATGGATTTTAAGAAGTCATGTGCGCCACACATGACCCAATTTTGACAGAATCTGTTAAAACTAACCTAATTGGATCATATTGTATTTTTTTGCAAAATTGAAGGTCTTGAAGTGTTTAAATTAGACCCCAATTTAAACAAATTGAATAATATAGGGTACTACTGAAGTGTATTTAACTCTTTATTTTAAGACAATGCTTGAATCTTTTATTTTGGACCTTTATTCCAGATGCCTATGATGTACTACCAGACTTATTTATTCATGCTTCTGCACTATATTTGTATTATATTATTAATATGTCGTATAGTTTAAAATTTATTTTGCCTTCGTTATATAAACTACTTTTCCAAGGAAAAGTAAAAAAGTAATGAATGAAATTCAAATATAAGCAAAATAATCAAGTGGGTTTAAAGAACTCCACTAGATTTTTGATATTGATAATTTTTCAATTCGTCACTTGGAGGCTTGGAAATTGATCTCTTCACTTGGTATGTGTCCAAACCATATGACATTCACCAAAGAACATGCATCCATGCATCTAGATAAAATTAATGCTCCAAATGCTCAAATTAGCAAAATTAATTAAAAATTTCAGCCTGCTTTCCACTCACTTTTAACTCTAAAATTAAAATTTTCTTTCACTTTTTCTCAACCTATATTAATCTAACACCTAAAAGACACAAAATATTAAAGCAAAAGTTAAAAAATTAAGATATCACCCTTTGAAAAACACCAAACCAGATCTCTTTCAAGGGTTCTTCCTGAAAATTTTCTCTTCTTTTCTTCACTTTTTGGCTTGATTTCTGAGATATAAATCCTTATTGACCTATAAAAATAAAAACAAACAGCAAGTAATCAAAAAAATTTAGCAAAAGTAAACTAAAAGACATGAAAATTAAAAATTCTTTGGGTTGCCTCCTAAGAATGCTTAATTAAAGTCATTAGCTTGACTCCTTTTCTTCTCAATCGGGCTTTTCCAAGTTAGCTAATGCATTGTCTCCTACATACTTTGATGTCTTAGGGTACATGTTGAAAGATAAAGTTTTACTTCCATTAGTGATAGTAAGAACTCTTTGACATATCCATGTTGGCCTTGCTAGTGACTAGGAAAGGTCTTCCTAGTATGAGCAATTCCTCATCTTCCTTTACTCTTTTCAGTACTATAAAATCTATAAGAAAAGCTAGATCATCAATTTTCACAATAATATTTTTCATCATAACAAGGGGTGAGGTGAACATATTACTGTCTACTCTTATTTCACAATCACATGGCCTTAATTTTTTTTCATCTAATTAAACTTTCATCAAACAAAACAAGAGTAAGTCATAGTGTTAAAAGCGGCACCATTATCAAGTAAACAGTGATCAAATTAACACCATTAATACTACATTTTACAAGAAATGGACCATGACCTTTTAGCTTCCTAGGTAATTCTTTTATCTTCTCTTTTTTTTCTTTCTCAAATTCTTTTTCTAGATTTCTTTTTTTCAAACTATTCTCCTTAAATACCTCATTCCTTTTATTCTCTTTTTCCCTATTTTCTTCGTCTATAAACCTATCAATTTCTTTTTCAATTTCATCTTCTAGTTCTTTTTCTTTATCATTCTCATTTTCTAAATCTATCTATTTTTCTTTTTCTTTTATTCTTCCACTTTTTTTTCTATTTTCTCTTTCCAATCTCCATTATGATTTCTCAAAAAGGCCTTTTTTAACTTTTAAGCATAGCAACCATAACTTCCTCTACCTTTGTATCTAAAGACTTACCTTTGTACATATAAAACACCTCATTTTTCTTGCCCCACTCACATCTCAAAGTAAGCTTACCTTTAGAAACATCAATTTTGGTTCTACTTTGGGCAAGAAAAGGTCTGCCTAATATTAAAGTACCTTATACTCCTTGGTATCTATAACAACAACGTCCAAATGAATTTTAAACAAGCCTACTTCAACTATAAGATTTTCAATAATTTCTATAGGCTTTATGGTAGTATGGTCGCCATGAGAATGCTTATGGTGGTTGCCTTTATATGCTCATTAGACAATCCTAATCTTTTGTACATATAGATTGAAATCACATTAATAAGCACTCAAATCACATAAAATAATTAGACATATTAAAACCATTAAGTTTACAAAGTATAGAGAAACTCCATTTATCTTTGCTTATCTTTCTTCAGAATTTTTATAGGATTTGTGCTTATTTCTTCTCTCAAATGAGGAGGTATGTATTTCATATACTTCTCACTATTTCTACATAACTTTAGGCCTTTTTGGCTTTATGGTCATTGGAAAATTCTTCATTTTTTTCCTTGGCATGCATGGATTTGAACTCCTTCATGGCTTAGGTTTTTTCTTGATTCTCCTCAATAATTTTGGTTTTTTCCTCTTTTTTAGTTACCTCTACCATGTGCACTTTCTCCCTGGGGTTTGTCTTGGTTTGGCTTGACAATGTTCCTTGAGCTCGATTGAATTGATTTGCTAATTTCCCAATTTGAATCTCAAGTCCTTTGATGATTGCATTTTGAATTTGAAACCCTAGTCTTGTTTCCTGCATTAAAATTATTTTGAACATTTAACAAGTTAGCCAAAGCATCTTCAATTCTAGACATCCTATTTTCTAAACTATTATTAAAATTGGAATTATTAGAAGTAGAAAGGTTAGAAAATAAGGGTTTTGATAGCTTTGGCTTTTAAACTTATTTCATTGCTTTTATTGGCTTTTTTATTGTTTCCATTATTTCTCCATGAGAAATTAAGATGAATTTTCCATTATGAATTGTATGTAGTGGAATAAGGATTTTTTGTTGATTTCCTCCACAAAAATTACCTTCAAAATTAACTTCATTAGCATTATCACTTTTATTTTGGCAATCAAATTCACTATGCTCCTCACCACCACAATTAATATAAGAAATATTAGAGATGTTAGGTTTTACTCTCTTTTTCACAATATTTTTGGTACATGGATTTCATTATTCTTGAGACAATATAATTGATCAAGGCTTACACGTCTACACGCTCCATGGACTTGGTTTCTCTCTTCTTTATGGGGCCCTCTTAGAATGGTATTGATACGTGCTCATGGAAATGTCTTAATTCAAATCATATGCTTTTTAGCTTTTTTTCATTATTATTCCCCTATAGCTGCATCTAGCGTATGTTTTGTGGTAAACTCAAGACCATTATACAAATTGTGTATATGCATCCAAAAGGGAACCCATGATGTGAACACTTCCCTAAAAAGGTTTTTGAATCTATCCCATGAGTCTATTGGTCCCATTGGTAGAAGTTACAAATCTCATTCTTCATCGTGGTGGTCTTGGAGAGAGTTTTGCCTCCATCTCCTCCCAAGTAGTTACTGATCTTGCAGACAAAGAATTAAACCAAACTTTTGCCTTGTCTTTTAAAGTCCAAAGAAAAAGTCTATGTCTTAGAGCATCATTAAAAACACAATTATTTTTGCATATCAAAAAATCAACAAAATTAGAAATATGTTCATTGGGGTCCTCAATAAACCATGAAAATTTATATTAGCAAGAAATGAAATAGTAGATGACTTAATTTCAAAATTGTTTACTTGAATTGGGGGTCTCCTTATGCGAGATTGATCTACAACTCTTCTATGGGTGGCATACTCCCAAACAGGTCTCTTATCTTGAGTTTGCTCCTCATTATTTCATGGTTGATTCTCCATCTCTCCTTGGTTACTTGATTTAGTCTCTCTTTGTTCCTTTCTTCTTTCTATCAACATTCTCTCTATCTCAGTGTCTAAATTAGTTTGACACGTCTCCTTGTGCTCATAAGCCAAAAAAAAACCTACAAAATTAACAAAACAACCTATCTTGAACGAAGAGAGTAAAAATATAAAATAAATAAAAACTAAGAAAATGATGAAAAATATTGAAAAATAAAAACTGGACAGCAACTAAAACAATGCAAAAACTAATGCAACAAATGAAAATTTAGAACAAAATAAAATGCAAATGCAACTAGTATGAAATCTTAGATCAAAGAAACTTAAAGTAATGTAAAATGGATGGGAAAAATTAATTTTAAAAGCCTAAAAACAACCAGAAGAGCAAGCTATAACTGAATCACAAATTAAACAACAACTGAAAAATTGCAATTAACTTTCTGTTTTGTTTACTTAAGATGTAAATAACTCAAAACGGTAGCTAAATGGAAAAAAAAAATACATCTAGACATTCTAAATATGCATCTAAGTGATAACAAAAAACAAAAAATTAGACTCAAAACAGCAAACTAAAACATAAACAAACTTAAGACTAAAGATTGCTTGAAAAATTTGACAGCAACAATATCTTGAAACGCAAACTAAACCATGCAAACTAATGCAAAAATTAATCTAAATTACCCAAAACACACCTTCAAATGAAACTGAATTAATAATGCAATAAAATTGAAAATAAAACACTAGTAAAAACACACAGAAACCGAAGAAATGAAAAAATTGGAAAAAAATAATTTTTTTATAATAAATCTGAAAATTTGACACACTAAAAACACTGTAAATAATGCTCAGAAAAATATGAAAACATTTACAAATGTTCCTCAATATTTCATATCAAAGCATGCAAAGTGAAAAAAAAAAAAATCTCTAGCTATCCGAAAATTAAACACAACAAAACTGAACTGACTTTTTTTAATTTTTGGAACTGAAAATTTAAGACTCTAAAAGCACAGTTACTAATCTCAGAAAAATTTATAACTGAAGATGATTGAGTGATGAACAAAATTACAGAAAAAAGGAAATTCAAATAAAATCTTTAAATGACTCAAAACTTAATTTGAACAAAACTGGACAGATTTAACAAATACTGAAAATAAAGACAAATAAAAGCAAACTAAATATATATTTTTTATTTTAAATGACTTTGACTCTAAACAACTAAATGAAATTAAGACTCACAAAATCAGCATCAAACACAATTAAAACAAGTGAAAATACAGAAAACAAGACTCACCAAAAATTATAAATTAAAAAGGAATAACAAACTTATCTCTCTTTGCTTGAATCATATTTAATGAAAAGGCAAGAAAAGTAATATGCATAAGATTAAAAGTGCAATAAAAGAAAAGGTAAAGGAATTAAAATTATAAATAATTTAAATTACAAGAAAAGCAAATTGCAAGAAATTAAAAGAAAGAGATCTTGTGTTTAACAACACTAGAAAGTTTGCAAATACAAGAATCAATGATGGTTGATGCTAGATCTCATGAGAAAGAAAAATAGCGTAAGTAAATTTAATATAAAAGCAAGAGAAACTATTCTTATATTAAAAATCAAAGTTCTTAAAATAGAATCAATGCTCCAGAATACAGTAAATCTAGTTGAAAAAAAGAACAAAAAAACAAAAACAAAATTCTCCTTGTGCTTAGGTTGTTGAAGGCTTGTTTGATAGTTGATAGAGGATGGGATTTAATGGAAAAGCGGTTTTGTGTAGATGATTAATAAAGGCTAATGTAAAAAAACATGGGAAATTTTTTCTTAGAGGGTGCAGCAATGGTGATGGAGGCTAGGGTTGATGATGGCTATAGTATTTTGTTAGTTATGGAGAAAAAAATAAACAAAAATCAAAGGCAAAGTGATAGGTGTAGTGAATGGAAAAGAGAGGGAGAGAAGAGAAGAGAATGTTATCTCCAAAGCATTGAGAAAAGCCAAAGAATGTAGCATACCCAAGGTGGTCGACCATGGGGTATAAATACAGGTTTTTGAGCTTGATCAAATATAGATGGAAAGATTCAGACATAGTAGAGAGAATAGGTGTAACGGTAAGCTTGAAATTTTCTTTGGGTATTCTTCCTTGTCTTACCAAAAATTAGAGAAGGATGAGGACAATTTTGTCTTCAATATCATTGATGCAAATATGGCCAAATTTGGAAACTTTCATGCATCAATGAATTTACTTGATGATCAAACAAGATGCATGTGGCTTTCATTGAGTCCTCATTCATGCCCAAACTGACTTTCACTATGTATGGTGCATGTGAATTATTTTTCTTCAATTTTTTCCATGTGTAACTGACTTTGGTCAACTATGATAATTTTGAAGGTGTACCACATGTGCATTGATGATGTGGCGCACCATTTTTTTATTTGGATCTTGATGATGTGGCACTTCATGACTCGGCTTGACAAATTTTGATGTGAAGAGGCCATTTTTACCCTCAGAATTGTTAAATCTTCACTTTTGATAGCCTTCGGGAATCTATATATGAAAAGTTTTAAATTTGGAAAGTTTCACCCTAAAAATCCAAAAATATAAAATTTCACTCTCTAACTTATTTTTCATTCATCTTTCGTATTCTAACATCATTTCCAATATTTGAACACTAAAAACATAAAAGATTTGCCCCTCAATTATATAAAATGACCAAAATGCCTTTTTTGTATTAATTTTCAAAAAAAAAATTATTTTTACCTACAGAAAAGAAAATAATAGAAATCAATAAATTTTTTAGTATAAAAAGTAATAACTGACAAATAAGAAGCTCAAAAAATAGCCTAAAATAATGTAATTTGTAGATTTATCATGAACTTTTAAGGAAGAAAATCCTTCGTAAACTTTGTAAACGTCCATCCATATCGATTTTCTTTGTAAATTCCAAAGCGTCCATCCATATCGATTTTAACTCGAATTCTTTCTAGACCTTTAGTCATCATCAATCTTGACATAAATAAGAATAAAATATTTGAGATCTCACCTTTGAGCATTTTAACCAATGCTTAAATGACAAAATCCTTTAGAAAATATTAAAAGGTAACGAACCCTTTTAATTATTACATAATCAAAGTTAAGATTGCATGGAAAAGGGATCACATCATTTTTCTTTCTTGTTTTTCCCTTTTTTTTTTGGAAAATAGAAATTCATTTTTAAAAATGAGAAACATCATTATCCACAAAAGGAAGAAACACTGCTAACCAAGTACAATGATGTCAAAGTGAATAGCAAGCCGAGCCAGCTTATAAGCAACTCAATTAGTTTAGTTTCGTAATGCGTCTAAGAGAGCTAGAATCAATTCTATTTTTTATAATGAAATGTAAAGTTAATTTTAAAAATCTAGATTATTTTATAATCAGGAAAAATAAATTTAAATCTCTAAAATACTTTTAATTAATCAATCTAGTCTTTAATATTTTCCAAAGGTGAGCCTCAGTTGTTCACGATAGTGGAGTGCAGGTATTAAAACCTTCTGAGAGAGTGAATACACTAAAACCTTCCGAGGAAGTGAAGATACTAAACCTTCCAAGTGAGTAAAGACATTAACCTTCCAAGAGAATGATTAAGGCTTCGGACATTTGTAGTTACTTTGAAGTTTGATCCATAAAAGAATGAAGAAACTTTTCGAGGCAATGGGAGAAGCCAATAAACGCTAAGCCAACAACGTTCGAGACATATATCCAAGACAAAAATGGCTAAGCAAAGTCCGAAGCTCAAATGTGTAAATGACTGAGGCCAACATGTCTGAGGCTCATACGTCCGAGGCTTCGACTAAAGTGTCTCAGTATAAAATATTCGAGACACCCTGAACACATGTCTCCTTCGGATGTGTCTCAAGCACCTTGAACACGTGACTCTTTCGGAACTAGCCGAGGCATCTTGAATACATTTCCAGGAAGCTCAAACATGATTTCCGAAGCGTTCTAACGTGCTGAAATGAGGTGAAGCGCCAACTATAACCATTCAAAACACAATAAATACGGCAATGATGGGAATTAATTAGCATCAAGAGCATTTAATAGACAGTTACAAGTTCATAAAGACATAAGAGACGAAGGGTATAAGTAAGAGGTGAGAGCTAAAAGGTAAACTAATCTCTACCTATTCTGAAACTATTCAGAAACACACACAGGAATTTCTCTTAGAATTACTCTTTAATTACAAAATACGTTATCTTTTTTCGAATATTGACTTGAACATCGGAGTGTCTTTGGCCTGTACCACACCAGTTCTGTAACTTTTGTTCATTTTTAGGAGAGATTTAGGAGAAATAGGAGATGACAGAAAATTGTAATCACAGTTTGGCACGCCAAATAGGGGGTTTATTTGCATAAATCTCAAAACGCAGATAGAAGAAACAGAAAACTTCGCGGAGGTTTTAACTGGTGTTTATAATTCAATGTTGACTCCCAACAAAACCATAATCTCTCAAATGTATTCACAATTCGTCAAAGTCCTTTCATGGTATGAGTAGCAAGCACAATTGGAATCAATTATGAAGTCAACAAATTAGCCAGGTAGTTGGTAAAGAGTCTACCATTCGTGATTAAACTTCACTTTCACTTTTTGTTATTTGTCTCACAAGTTTGTAATTTATTCTAACACCAATAATATATTTTATGTATATATAGTAGATTCGTATATATATATATATATTTGCATGAGATTTATATGCAGATCCAACTGCAAAGCTCCAAATAAATGCCAACTAAGATACATCCAAATAGAATGTAATCAGGCATCATTGTGTAGCACTTCAACTAGCTAGTGTGAAAGCAATCTAACTGATTATTGTTGTGTAGCACTTCAACCAGGCCAACGTAGGCACTCTAAGAAAATAACATTGCTACACAACGTGGCTAGCGTAAAGACAATATCGGTCATTGCGAGCGTAGCATTTTAGCTAGTTAACATGACATACATAAATAGGTGAAAAGACCACCCGGACTAGTGGACATATCAGATGATGCAGCAATCCCTAGACGATGTGGAGGAAAAGCGTGAGGAAATGGCAATAAGGGTTGGGCATTACAACCAGCTTTGAACACAATACTACAATTCCATGGTTCATCAAATGTATTTCCAGATCGGCGATCGAGTACTCCGCAGGGTCTTCCAGAATATTCAAAAGCTCTTACCCAATTGGGAAGGTCCTTATACGCTTATCGCAATCCCTCGGCCTGGAGCATATCGGTTGCAAGACGCACAGGGCAAAAAGGTCCTATGCAGCTGGAACTCTGAGCAATTGTGAATTTTTATACAAATTCCTTTTTTACTTAAGCTATATGTCCATGAAATTTTCATTTTTCCCTATTAGAATCGGACTAGTCCGACTAAAGGTACACCAGTCGGGTTTAGTCCAAACTTTTTTATGTTTTACAAAGTATAATTATTCAATTTTTTGAACTTTTTTTTCATCTCATTGCAAGCAAATGTTTTGTGGAAATCATTGCATCAAGTAGGTCATTGTCTAAGGACAAAAATAAAAACAAAATGTCACATTTACGTATGGAAAAAATACTAACCGACACGGTCAAGAAAACTACGAACCAGACATTTATTTGCGAACCCACTGTTGTGGAAAAACTTTAAAGTAGTCTCAGACTGCTAAGCTTTGAATCTTGCACATATGCAAGGGGCGTGGTTACAGCTTTACATGTGACCCTCAGAGTAGAGCACCTAGCAAAATTGGTAAGTGGTGGATCACGAGCAAAAAATTACCATTAAAATTGGGTCCGAATATTGTGAAGGTCCAACCTTCCAACTTAAAGGTCGAATAGACGTTTTGTTCAGGTACTATGTCATTTTCATACTATATCTATACAACCTCTTAAGAAAATTGCAGAAACTCAAAAGAATAGGTTTCGTTAAAAGGATACGACAAATGCATGTGTGAATTCTATTGATAACTTTTGAAGTTATGGTGTCTCAACACCTCACAAAAAAAAAGAAACATAAAATCCGGCAATTAGAATGAACAAGAATCTTCGCTCGGGTCATTCAGCTCTGAGTTGGCAGCTGGCCTACACAGGTCGCACCTGTCGGATCTGCCTGTAGTGTCCAGATAATTGAGAGTCAGAACATACCTCATCCTCAGGCTGGGTGAATACTAATACGTATGTCCTCCAAGTTTAGCCTGAGTCAGGCAGCGACCAGTTGTTCCTCGGACAAGAGTTTTTTTAGACTGAGCACATTCGGAGGCAGCTTTCCAAGCAGTAACAATGAAGTTTGTTCCTTGGAAGTTAAGAAAGAATATTCTTGGTTGAGTCGGTGATTTAAAAAGAAAAAGAAACGCTGGTACATCGACAAGTTCTGAAAAGAGATTCGGCCACAAGTGAGCCCAACTATCAGGATTTTGGTCCAAAGCAATTTAAGGCACAAAATTTAAGAAAATCTTTGAAATTCATCATAATTATTTCTTCTTCAAAATGGAGTCACTTCGATGAAGCCTTTAGGTGTTCGGATCAATTTCAGGCTGAGATCCTCAATTTGGCTGAGGATCAAGATTGATCTATGCCATGAACTGACACGTCACTTCATGGAGTGGTGGGCTAACAGTGGATAGAATTTCATATCCAAATACTAGTCTTGGATATTTTTTGAGGGTGAGCCTCAGCTGTCCGCAATAGTGGTTTGCAGGTATTAAAACCTTCCGAGGGAGTGAAGAAAACTAAACCTTCCGAGGGAGTGAAGACATTAATCTTCCGAGTGAATGATTAAGGTTTCAAACATTCATAGTTAATCTAAAGTTCTAAGCGTACCTGGTAGCCCAAAATTCTAAGCCATAAAGGAATGAAGAAAGTTTCCGAGGCAACGGGCGAAGCCAAGAAAGGCTTATACAACAACGTCCGAGATAGATATCCGAGACAAAAAAGGCTAAGCAAAGTCCAAAGCTGAAATGTGTAAATGACTAAGGCCAACATATGAGGCATCCTGAACATGTGTCTCCTTTGGATCTATCTGAGACACCTTGAACATGGGACTCCTTCAAAACTAGCCGATGCATCTTGAATACGTGTCCAAGAAGTTGAAATGCCATTTTCTGAAGTGTTCTAACATGCTGAAAGGAGGTGACAGAAAATTACAATCGTACACATTAATTTATCTTTTATCCTTTCAAACAATCATACTCAAATTAACAATCTCTTATAAATATAATCAAAAAGATAAGAAGTAGACAGAGGACATTTCAACCTGGTTGGCACCTTTGAAAATCTCACAAAATTTTATTGAAAATAAATATATATGAATACATGAATGAGAAGTTAGAAAAACTTAATCCTGGCCTCATTACAGCTTAAAACTCCAATGGGAAAATCACTATAGAAAAAAAGAGTACTAGGAATCCAAACAATCCTAAAAAGGACAATGAGACTAAACATAACATTCCTAATAAGGAAAAAAAGACACACAAACAGAATTAACAAAATCTAAAGGTACATCCACTCAAAACATCATCACAGTAGGCCGTCTTGCAAATGTCAGAAATATCCAACCACCAACAGTCCGAGACAACCTGAATACCCAATTTAGATAGAATATCTGCCACTTGATTTCATTCTATAAACACATGAGAAACCTAGAATTGAATTTGAGCAATAAAATGAAGACAATTAATCCACTTATTTCCTAACCTCATAGGAGTTCGCGAAGAATTATTCTAAAACAAGCCAATCACTACTGAAAAGTCACATTCCAACTAGACACTTGTTGAACCAATCTACCCATGGCATACATTGCTGCCTAAAGTTTAGTCTCAAAAGCATTAGCAATCCCACAATTAATTGCAAAACAACCAATGACCTTAAAATTAGAGTTTCAAAAAATGCCATTCCCACTGCCAGCTCTGGAGATTCATTGGTTGCCCCATCAGTATTATAAACTAAAATAAAAAGCTTTAATATAAATTCAAATAAATGCTCTAATATAAATCAACCATTTCAATATTCAAATAAATGTAATATTGAAAATAAAAATAGAAAGCATGAATTCAATTTACAATTTTTTTATTCAACTTTGTTATTAATATTATAAACTAACATAGTTAATAAAAATACAATAGAGATAAATTAACACAATATAGGAGAGGAAAGAGAAAATGTAGGGATAATTCTATTCACTTGTATATTCCATTACGACACTCATGGTCTCTATTTATAGGCCTTTACATAGTATAGGTTACAAATAACATTAATGGATATTGATGAATAATCAATGGTATATGTTACAAGTGTTACACCATAAAATACATAATTGTGGAAGTTACAAAGAGATTGGGGAATGGTGGCATCTATATTTATATTCATAATACTTCCCCTTGGATGTCCATCATATATTGAATATGCTTCATTAAAACCTTGCTAGAAAAATCTAGTAAGACAAAATCATAGCGAATAAAAAAAAGTACAATATTTATGTATATGATAATATGTATGTCGATCTACCTCGTTAAAGAAAATCCAATGGGACAAAACCCTATCATAGAAAAAAAAGTATAGTCAATGTATTTCTCCCCATGATGTGGCATTTTTTATGCGTATGAATGTCTAATTACCTCATTAAAATATTGTCGGAAAAACCTTGTGAGATAAAACCTTGAATAAGAAAAAGAGTGCAATCTGTGTATATATCCCTTTGATATAACACTTCTAATATCTCCGGATGCTAAATTGCCTCGTTAAAATCTTGCAAAGAAAATTCTATGGAAAAAAACTTTGTCGAAGGAAAAAGAGCACAATTTATTCAAAAATTATACTGATGTTGCACTACTAGTTCTTATCTATTATAAAATGCAGACCATACTACCACATTAAAACCTTACGAAAAAAACTCAATCGCACATTCCAAATGAAAAATATTGTTAGTTTGCATATGCTCCCTTTAATGTTGACATAAATGAAACTAGCATATACAATTTTTAAGTTGACACATTCCAAATGAAAAATATTTAATATAATATCGATTTGAGTATAAGTAATGCAATTATCATTAAATTCATGCAGTATTCTTAAAAAAATTATATCAAACTAATCATGCAAGCAAGTTCTCCTTTTAGAAAATTATGTCTTTTTAAACCGAAAAATCTAACACACTTCATGTGTGCTTATAATCTCATTTATAATTGTAATAGAAAATTTTCCTCCAAAGACTTATTTCTATGTTGGAATATTTACAACTAATAACATTTTCCACTAGCAAATGAGACAATATAGTAATTCCATGCTGTTATTTCAATTTTGGATTTTTTCCCTTAACGGCAGAAAAGCTGTCTCATTGAAGTCTCAAGAAGTTTCAATATACTGCAATCATAGCAATAACAATAAAATACACATGGCAAATTGATTACTCATTGGAACAATTAATTCATCTAGTTTATATAGTGCTTTATTCAAATGAGTATCTACCTCAAGGTTTTGCTTAGTACAATATCACAATCCTTGAGGAGTTATCAAAATCTAAAAATTATATATTCTATATAGAATACAATTGAAATAATTTAGAAAATATCAAGCTCATGAAATATTGAAATATAATTACAATTAGAAATATGTTAGTGTTATGGTGGATTTTTTGTTCCTTTCTCGCTCCATGGATTGATGGTAGTCGACACTGCAAAAACAGAAAAGCTCAATTGGAAGGGCGCTGACGGGGTTGCTGGCATTCCCCCTCTAATGTCAAAGTTAGCAATGTCCATTGAAAATCTCTTCTCTCTCTTTCTCTAATTGAAAGTAGCCAAGGAAAAGAAAAAAAAAATGGTGGTATTTGAGTGTCTATGTGTGCTCGGCTGTCTAGGCAAGAAGAAAAATAAATTGCATAAGACAATAGGAGAAAGGGAGAGATGAGACCGTAAGAGGATTTGAGAGGGGGCCAATTTTGGAGGCACAAATCTCTCGGATTTCCCAACGATCCTTACATTTGTTTATATTGATGCTTTTATTTTATAGATCAATTGTTGGAATTCTAAGGTAAATTCTTTACCTCATGGATCATTTGGCATTTGTCTCATTCCCCTTTTCTTTTGTACATTGCTGATTCTTGATTGAGGTAGGAAAATTTGGTGGCCTTCATAAATATTGGCCCAGCTTGATTAGTTCATAACCAACTACATTTGGGCCTCATTTTGATCACTAGGCTTGGGTCTTAGTGCAATAAATCCCTTAGTAAAAGTTCCCACAACAGTTAGTACATTTCTTCATTGCAAATCTCTTCAAGAGACTTTGTACCATAAACTAGATTTTGTACATAATAAACATATTAAACCGTTAACATTCACCTTTTGGTGCAATACTTGAGATTTTCAACAAATTAATATAATTCACCTTGCATTGTTTATTTCTCAGTTTTATAATAAATAATAATGTGTAGATAAAATTTACAAATCATATAGTTTTGAAATCATAATCAATTTTAATGATTTTACGTAGCTAATTTGAAAAAAAACTGTCAACTATTAATTTTCATGCTCTCAAAATTTTTATTTATTTTCTTCAAGAAAATCTCTTCCATAATATCTCTCTTATAGAGTCTTATCTATTTTTGAAAATTTTCTCTTATAAAGTTTTGTTTCTCAAACATATGCCACTTTTGAGGCTTTTCTGAAATATTTTATAGATTATTTGATGTACATCTCTATTTGTGTTTTCAAACTTAACTTTCTCTTCTAAGATTTAAACTTTAAATTTGTTGACTATTCAATCTCAGTCATGAGTCAAGTGTGCTATAAAAAGAATCAACTATTAACATATTGTTCGTCTGTCAACTGTTAAATATGTACATTTCTATTTGTGTTTTCAAACTTAACTTTCTCTTCTAAGATTTAAACTTTAAATTTGTTGACTATTCAATCTCAGTCATGAGTCAAGTGTGCTATAAAAAGAATCAATTATCAACATATTGTTCATCTGTCAACTATTAAATATACATTCTTCTGGAATGATTTTGCTATAAACAATATATTAAAATTGACAGGACCCGCCCCGGAAATTCCTCCAGAATAACCGGAGAGGCCCCGCCTGAGGAAGATTCCACCAGAACCCTTCGGGGCAGCCGACAGAATCCTCCTCCGAAAAGGGGTTTAATAAACAATAAAACTATAAATAGGACTAAAAGATGATAAGATATGCATTGCAACAAATAAGTAGCTGTGCTGAAATAAATAACATAACAGTTTAGGGAGAAGGTAGGAATGACAGAATCACAAGTGAGATAAACAAAATATAAAAGATACAAATCCAACAATGAATAGAATATAAGGAACAGGGTCTAATACATAAGTAGAAGTAGTAGCGGAAGTCGAGTGCGAATGCGATGCCGACGGTAGCTCACGAAGACCTGCAGCTATGACCTAGGGAACGAAGTTAAAAATACAAAACGTGAGATAATAAAATCTCAGTGAGTGCTCCTAGATAACTACAAAATAAAAGTTCAACAGTTTAAATCATTTACACTCAAACCTCACGTCACTCAGTTGAAAGGTTCCCCGTTTTGAAAATCATTTCGCAAAACCCTTTGTTTAATCCCTAAAATCATTAAATCGTTAAAAACAGTTTGTGGGGCGAAAACGTAATTTTAAAGGGTCATTGAAAACACGAATAAATCACTAAAACCATAAATAAAATCTTAACAAGAAACATTAAATTTATTCGTAAATCATGTTTGATTAAAATGGCAAATAGAACATTTGTTAAATCCAACACCGATTTAAAATCAATACCATGAGCTTCAAACCAAAATTTCAAAACCATCAATTCAAAATCAGCAATAACCATAATTTCAAAACCATCAATTTAAAATCAGCAATCAACAACATATAAAAACCCATCCAGTACCACAACATAGCATCGTGCCGTGTGACCCTCAGCGTCCTGATGGCATCACAGGCGAGGGAGGGGGGTAAACTCATCACAACGAACCGGCGTCTCAAATCCGTCATGGCAGAATCCTCATCATCTCTCTCCCGACACGTGTCCGCAGCAGAGGATGGCATAATACATATAGCGCGCATAATAATACATCTCAATCAACATCTCGATACCGTGTGGTACTCCTCAAAACCAAATCCAAAATCCTCCATCATCGAATATCAACAATTTTTCAAATCCTTTTACTTTTAAACAATTTTCCAAAATCTTCTCTTTGAAAAATTTTACGAAAACAATCAAATATTTCGCATATCAGAAAATTGCCCCAAAAATTCTTAAATTCCACAAAGCCATAATTTTTTTTTAAAATCACCAAATTTCCACAATATCGTAAAATCTCCAAAACATTTCAAATTCGCTAAACAACCAATTAAAACACAAATTTCATAAATATTCCAATAAATATGAAATCTATCAAATCATAAAATCAACTCATGCAAATATTTAAATCATCATAAAACATATTTAATAATCTTAATTTAAATGCACAAGAAAATTTAATCAAAACAAATTAATAGAAATGAAATCAAATATAGCATATATTCCCAAATGATTTAGAAAATAAATGCACTCACTGGTTTGACGCGTGCTCTTGCTGGATCTCCGGTCCAGCCCTCGAACGTGCACGAACACCTAAAAATAATTTACCGAAAAATCTTTTAATTACCAAAAACTAACCAAAGGCTCAAAGGAGTCCTCTAAGTCTCCAACTACAAGATTAAAACACTAAATACCAAAATTGCTCTTCAATTTCAGTAATTACCAAAATGCCCTCAACGGCAAAAATCCCCAAAATTTGAATTACTCCGTCTTAAGTCCGATTTCAACAAACTTTATATCGAAACGAAATTGAAGATGCAAGGAACGAGAATCTACCTTCAATTTCAAGATTCGTCCTCGCCAATGGTCGGAATCGATCCCGGAAGATCGGACCTCAACCGGAATTGGGCGTTTCCGAATCCGACCGAAATTGGGTCAAATTGACTGGACAGCAAGCTTGCCCACGACCCCCGGAACGCGTCGGGACGGGAGGTGAGCACTCACTCGCTGGAAAGGATGAGATCGGCGGCGGCGCGTGGAGGAAGACGGCGGCGGCGCGTGCGGCGGTCGTCGGAGCTCAGGAACTGCAGATCTGGTCGCCGGCGTCGTCTGAAGTTCGTGGTGGTGACTGTGTCGTCCCACTCGCCGGCGATCGGAGTAGATCTAGGTGGGAAGGTGGCGGTCACGGGTGGTTTTTCCGAGACTTCGCGGTCATTTTCCGGCGTGATACGGCAGTCTCCGGTGTCAAACTTGGTACCAAAATGTAGATCGTCGCCCCAGCTTTCAAATGGTACCAAGTACGCTCCCTAACTCCATCGGAACAGGGAGATCTGGCCGGCCAAAGGTGGTGTCGCAACAGTGCACGGTTTCACAGTTTGCACGAGCCCTCGGTCTCGCTGCAATTTCCGGCGATCTGGGTCGTTTCACGGCGAACCACCGGTACAGGGAGGAAGAGGAGGTCACAGGCTTTGATTTCCGGGTAGTGGTCGGCCAACTCCGGCCACGGTGCGGCGACTGTCGGCGTGGGAAGGAGGGGTGCGGGGAAGGGGAAAGTCGGGTGTGCTGGAAAATTCCAGACCCTTGGCCAAATTTTAAAGATGCAGGCAGGGGTAAAATGGTCATTTTCCGTCCAAAAATATCAGTCCTTGCCAAATTACCAAAAAGCCCTTTGCACTAAAATGACCATAAATTCCTGGTCTTAACTCCGAATTAAGCGTACTACTAGTCTACGAACTCGTATCGACTAGCTCTACGCAACGGTACCAAAGTCAAAGCCAAAATATAACCACACAAAAAGTCAACTCCGAGCCCACTCAAGGTCCAACTGGTCAAACTTGAAAATTTTATTATTTTTCTCAAAACAGGATGTTACAAAAATACAAGCTTCTTACATAAATGATACATCACATATTAATCAAATTTTATTTGCGGTATAAGCATTATATGCATATATGTGGATCTTCTGGATCCAATTAAATACATATCACTAAGCTCCATATTATATTGGGTCTTCTAAAGACTTTAGTATAACAATAAAATAAAACAACATAATATATAACATTATATAAAGTAAAAAAAAATTTTAAGTAAGCAATAAATATTAAACCAATGAAGACATTTCTATTATCTTATTTAGATCTTCAGGATCATTTTTGGATATTTTTATTTTTTTCAATATTTTGATCTTTAAGATTAATTATTGCATACAATAATCATATTATGCCAATTTGGTCATATAGATTAATTTATGATTTTCATTTCATTTAGAAATAAACTATTCTGGATGTACAAAACTAATGACCTTCCATTCCAATTTCAAAGATATATCCATGAAATGAGATTAATGTAAACTTTATGTCATTATTTTATTTTTCCACTTCCAATAATCACTGTAGCATGCACCCATTAGAAAATATAAGAAGAATTATATCAGAAATATCACTTAATTAACAAAACATATGCATATTATTTTAAAATCATTTACTACAAGTTGGCCACCTGGGTCATGAATGAAATTCTTTATCTCGATGATATATTCATTGTTATAATTTAAATATGTGGATTGTCTATAATCATAAAACTTACTTATAAATCTTTATTTGTATTAGTATTGGGAATAAATTTAGTTACTGATACAGTAACGCCCTTTGACACACTCTCTCCATAATACTTCAGTCGACCCATTAGACTAAAAAACTCAACATTTTCTGAAAGTCCAATTGACTTATCTACAATTTATAAGTCACATGGCTGTTGTCTATATAAAACAATATGATGTGGGTGCTAGGGTAACAACAGAATATACGTGTCTGTGACAGCTATGGTTTACTATGAGATAGGAGAATGGGCTGGAGATTGTTATGTTCATTGTTACTGCTTCTGTTTTACAGGTAAAGGAAGAAACTGATCTAGATCTTCATCAATTTGGAAGTAAGTAACCTAACTAATATATTGGTAAATACATATTATGAACATGTATAGATCTTGGGGTATACATTATTTATTTTTGTTTCTGCATTTTAGCATATCAGTATGTATTGAATTCTAACAATTGGTATCAGAGCGAGGTTATACTTCATAATCTATTGTTATTTTGTTATTCACGATTTATATTTCTGTGGAAACCCAATTGCTTTGGATTTGCGACAACTGTGTTTTTTTTTTTTTTGGATCTATGAAATGCGGTTTTCCACTCATTTTGTCAAATATGATTGTTGTTTTTGTTAAAATTTTGTTTTAAATTCTTTTTTTGAATTGAAAATAGGTTTATGACTGAAAATCCAAAAAAATTCAAATCATTTTGGAAACTTGTTTTGACCGTATATAATGCATGACTGGGTTTGATTATTTTGTTATTTTTAAACAAAATTGTTGCTGGAGGTTCGATTGCCCACAGCAAGACAAAAATATTGGTGTTGTTGCGCCAGCTAATAGTAGCCAAAATGTTCCTTTTTTCCAGTGAGTCAACAACCGGATCTATATGTTATAGGCTGGTTATATTTCGTGCTTTGGGCACGTAAAATTAAGGGTCAAAACCTAAAATTTATCCTATAGATCAATTACCCAATGAGAGACTATTCTAATGCCACCAGAATTGCTCAAAAAAGAGATTGGAGTTGAAAGTTACGACCGAATCATGAAACTGGGTCGTGCGACCCATTTACCAGTATACCAAATCAACCCGACCAAGCTGAAAGTTGAAAATGGTCAAAATTTTGATTGGGTCAACGGCTGAACCTGTTAACTGACCCATTGACCTAACAGGGCACTAACAGATGATGATTGGGCATTGAATGTGATAATGTGATGTTGACGAAGCTGACGTGGACCTATGCCTGTTGACCTTATTGACCGACTTTCAAAAAAAAATTTAAAATTTATTCATTTAAATAAAATGATTGTATTTCATTCAATTTCTATATTTTGGAAATACAAAAATTATTTTAATTTTGGTTAAATTGCTTATAAAAAGAGTTTGTGCAAAATTGGCATAATAGTGTGGAATTTTAAGTACTCACCTATCATAAGGCTTAATTTGTCTATATCATAGGTGCCAATGTACATTAAATTGTTTGATTAAATTACCCATTAAGAGACTTTATGCCTAGTTGATATAGTGGTATGGAATTTGAAGTACTTATGTATTGTTAGACTTAATTTTTCTAAACCATGGGCGCCAATGAAACAATTACTAATTTTGGTCAGATTACTCATAAAAAGGTTGTGTGCCTAGTTGGCACTGTGATGTGGGATTTTAGGCATTCACTTATCATAAGGCTTAATTTGTCCACATCATAGGTGCCAATGTAATAATAGTTGACAGAGTAAATGGAGTTTTAGGTACTTACCTATAGTAAAACTTATTTTTCAATTTATGAGTATCAACATGAGTGTGGCGAAGTGGCAGGATCTCTACTTATTTATTGTAAGACTTAGCTTGCCTATTTCATGAAATCGCCAATATAAATGTTATCTCACACTTATGTATCAAGGTCCATACATGTAATTAGACTACCCTATTGATAGTTTAATTGCTTGGTAGAAGGTTTGAAATGACAGTAGAAATTGATTAAATACCATGAATCGTAGGTTCTAAGCTACCCTAACATTGACTTAGTTCAATGCGTTTGAATATGGTAATTTGGTTTACTTTTCCTGGCATGTGTGTGTTATGAGGACCCTAGCAACATTATATGATATGATATAAATTGAAAAGGCTAGGAAGATAGTATTTGCATGGTCTATAAGAAAATGCACACTCCTAGTATTCTGCCAAATATTGTCATGATAAAATTAAATGGGACCAATTACCATGACACTGGTAATGAATTTTTTTCTTTATGATGATAGATATGTGATAGGACCCGACCCACCTGGATCCTGACTACATGACTTAATATTTCCATTAAGCCAATAAGCAGTTTTTATTCCTACCAAGCCATTAATAAATAAAATTCAACAAACAGGGAACTCTCTACTGCCAGACATTTATTAAAAATTTCGGCAGCATCTCGTCTGTTTTAGCAACATTCCCAAATACAAACAGTAGTAATTCCTGCAAGGAAAACATTCCTATACAAATTTCAACTACCAGCACACATATCCCAGTCAAACCAATACAATAATTATATAGTTCGTAGCTGGACTCAGTATGAAGACTGAGCTGCCTACATACCTTTTTTGCCAGGGATCAAGCTACCTGTAGTTCTTTAAGCATATTATCACCAAATATGCCACTGTCAATCACCTCAGTAAATTGATTTCACCTTTCTCACTTATCATTTAACCACTTTTAAATCTCATTAAAGCCTTTCAAAAAAATTAACAACAATTATATCCATAGCTTGGTGGCACAATTCCTCGCCCAAGCAGGTCTCAATCACATAATTATATCATGTCTTTATACATCCACACGATCATAATCAATTCTAGATTCCAAACAGCCCAACAAAACCACATATATGACAAAACATCACTCTCAATCAATTTCTAGTACTTCACAATTACGGCTTTTCAAACAATCAAACAGCAATTCAACTAAACTCAAGCCACAATTCTCTCAGCAATTATTTACAATTCACAGCAATGCGATCATATAACATATTCTACAACCGTTGTTAACAACTATGAAGTTCAATCACATAATCAAATCCTATAATCTCAGCATACCAGTTCATTTCAAAGCAATTACTAAACTATGATTACACACATATTTATATCACCAATCATCAACAATTTTTATTTTAACAGTTTTTTTTACAACACCGTTCAAAATTGGATAAATTCTAAATACTCAGTCATAAAATGCGAATTACATATCAAAACGAAGCCTGAAGAAAGCAGAACACAACCATGAATTTACCTCGTCCAACCGCCGCCGGTGGTAGCCGGAAAATGGCCGAAAAGTGGTGGCCAAGCACTCCTAATTCGTACCGCTTACACGAGTAGGATTTAGGATGAACAGGTGTCAAAATCGAACTCAAAGGGTCCAAAAGAGGGGGAAATGACTGGCCCCGCAACCGGAAACCGCCGGGATCCGGCGACCGGAGGAGAAACGGGTCCGCCGGCTTCTTCACCGTTTCCGATGATTCACCGTGATTCATGGTCAAAAATCAGTGGAGAAAGGTGGAGGAGGACCTAGGCCATCTTTTTCGAGCAATGGGTCGGCCAATTTCTGCTGGAATCCGGCGATTGCACAAAAGGGACTGACCGGGTTTTACCATTTTTCTGGTGATCTGGGCTTTACCACGGCGAGCCACCGGTACCATTGAGGAGAGAGGACTGCCGGCTCCACAATCCAAGTAATTTCTGGCCCGATCTGGCCAGAAAACAGTCGTTGCCGGCGAAGGAGGTGTGATGGTCGGGCTGCACGGGAGGGCCAGCGTCGGGGTGGCTCCTGCGTGCATGCCTTCCAGATCCTTCTGAACACATTAAAGATTAAAGCAGGGGCAAAATAGTAATTTCTCACTCATAATATAAGCCTCTGCAAAATTACCAAAATGTCCCTCACACTATTTTAACCATAACTTCTCGGTCTTAGCTCAGAATCAAGCGTGCTACTAGTCTACAAACTCATATTGACTAGCTCTACGCAATGGTACCACAATCAAAACAAAACTAAAACCACAGAAAAAGTCAACCCCAGGCCCACTTACGATCAAACTTGGTCAAATTTAGGAATTTTTTAATCTTTTCCTGGGACGAGGTGTTACAATATGTATGTGACACCAGACATTAAAAGTATTGCTGAGGCAAAGAGACTCTATGAGGATTGAAAGCACTTCAATAAATGATGCATGATGATGATAGAGATTCATACTAGCATTCCAGATATGGACACCGTGAAGAAGTCTCTAGAGGAAAATTGGAAATTTTTTTATCAAGTTTGACAATATAAGGTCGATTTTGAATACAATAAAAGATGGGTGTAGTTTGGAGGAGTTTATTGTAATTCTTGTAAAAGAAAGGGATAATAGTACTTTGAACATATATAGTATTGTTGCAATGGTCACCAATTGAGTCACCAAGCAACATGATCAGCCTAAGAGGATTCCTCCCAAAAAAAGATAGAAGTTCAAACCAAAGAAAAAGATTTTGGTGTTGATGCAAAAGGATACAAAGATGAAACCATTTCAGTAGGCATAGTAGAAGCTAAAATGAGATAATAAATTAGAGGAGACCAACCATTGGTTGATCAGAGTGTATGCATTGAGAAAGAACAAGATGTTCCAAATGTAGAAAATATTGATGTGTTATTGACAAGACCATAGAGAGTTAAAATACCTACTATACCTAATGGCTATGAGATTTATTTACAAGATTATGAATTTGATATAAATGATGAGTTGGATCTAGACACCTATAGAAAGCCATAAGTAGTTCACATTTGGTTTTGGTTGGATGCAAAGAACATGAGATTTGTATATAAATATGTATATGGTCCAACATGGAGGATTTCCAAATAGTAAAAGATGGAAATATGGTGTATAAGCTTAAGAATTTTATTTATGGTCTTAAGCAAGTTTCAAGACACTTAGCATCCAAAATTTGATTAAGTTATCATCAAGAATGACTTCAAGAAGAATTTTGTCAATTGGTGCATATATATGAAGGTTAGTGGGATAGCTAAATGTTTGTCGTATAATATGTTGTTAATATACTGTTGGCGCTCATTGTTATTGAACCTATTAACTAAGACAAAATAAGAATTTGTGTCTTAAGAATGAGAGTGAAACATACGAACAAGACTAATCCAATATTCTTTTGCAATTGGTAGTTTGATGAATACTTAAGATTGCACACCATTAGATTCTTTTGTGGGTATGTTCTATCAAATACTTGAGTAGTCCTTGTTGCGTATGTTATGTGACAACCATATTTGTTTACGAGGTAGTTGGACCACTACTTTGATGTAGTCGGGTGTTGCATTATTGATTATGGTGTTTGTGTGGATAATTAAATATCCATTACAACGAATGTGTTTTTATGTGGCAGTGGAAATTGTTTAGTGAAATAGTATTAAACAGACACTTACAGCTTCATTGATTGTAATATGTGGTGTGTTTTGATGCAACTTGTTATATGTTTTGGTTTCAAAATTTTATTTATGATTTGGGAGTCGTTGACTTTTTTGATAGGCCTATCATGACGCGTTGTGATAATTCAGTAACAGTGCCTCATTTTGTTGTGTACACGCCTGATACAGAATGGTGGCAGACCCATAGACACTTTTTCAGCATGTGTCACACATAGGTTTGTGGAGCAGTTACAACTGTTGTGATGTCCATGTTGTCTGCGATTTATTGTTGAGTATTTTCTTGTAAGCAATATATGTATATGTTGTAGTATAATTTTGATTAACTCACAAGTGAACGAATCAACAAGTAATAAAGTGGATTTCTTAGAGAAAACTTGTATCGATCCCACGAGGAATAAAGTCTCTAGTTTCGAGAATAAATCAATTGTTAACTAAATTAATAAAAGTAAAAGGAAATTGTTTTGATTGATTGTTGTTTAAGTAGCAAAGAATTAATTAAAAAAAGCAATATTAAAATTTAAAACAAGGCAGCAAGTAAGTATTTCAAAGGTTTTAGTAAACAATGATTATGACTTCAACACTATTACTCCTATTTAGCCCTAATGCATTATAGATTTATATGTTAACCCCCCCCNCCCCCTCTTTGATCATGAGTGACTAGAAGTTGATTCCTTGATACATTTAAATTTAGCAAGCACAAGGTATTTAATTATCCCTAATCTAAATACCAAAATTTAAGCCCTAAGACATGCAAACCCAATATGTTCTTGTCAAAGTTGTCACTAAGGCATGCAATATTCCTATAACCATGTATTTCATTGCCCATCCATATTTATATCCCTTATTCCTAAGCCAATATAAATACTAAATCAATCCACATTTTCATGGAAGCATTAAGAACTACAATAAAATATTAACCTTAAACATTAATCAAACTTAAATATGTATTAAACACTAAATAGTCATAATAGGGTTACATCATAATCCTCATGGAAACTTAGGTGCACATCATCTCTATAATATCCATCAAATAATCAAGAGACAACATAGATTAAATAACAAAGAGAATAAGAGTAAATAGTCAAATCCAAAGTTGATGGCTACTGGATTTTAATCCTCAATCTTCTCCTCTTGACTTCTACAAACTATGATCCAAAGTCACAAGGTTGATTCCTCCAAGGCTGGCTGAATTTCTCCTTGAACTTGGCTTTGTATATCACAACTTTTCTATGTGAAAACCTTTAGAAACTGAATATAAAACCTAGGAAAAGCTATTGTTGCCATGCGAATAGAGAAAAAGGGAATGAGACATGCGGTTGGAGAAGGTTGTGAGAGAGCTACAGCCGTGTGGGCTGTGAGAGTGGTAGTGAATTGTCTATTGTTTCTCAATGTTGCATGGTATTTATGGAAGAGGTTTAACCCTAGAGTCCCTCTAAAACCTAGAGAATATAGGAGATAATATGTATACATGATCTCAAACTCCCATAATTCCCCTCTATGGCCGGCCACCTTAAGGATAAAAGAGTATTTTGTGTCTCATGTTCACACTAGGATTTAGGAAACATTCATTATCTCCTTAGGAATGAAATTTGTCTCTAACTCTAATTCCTATTATTCTAAATATTATTCCAATTAATATAATTAGAATAATCTGACCTTCCATGTGGCATATGATGTTGCAAAATTTGTACACATGGCTGGAGTGTGATGACATGGCAGTCTAATAATCAATGTCATCCTAGTAAGCAAAGATAATTTCCTTTTATATCACTAGTGACAGTAAGCATATTGCAAGTATACTTTTGATAACCCAATGAACTCAGAATTCACTAATTCTGGTTGTAAAAGTCAGGTCTATGTCTTATATTTCCAGGAATATCTTATTTGTACAATTTGGACATCGGGAAGACAATCAAATTTCAATTTTTCTAAGATAGTGTAAATCTGCCGCAACTAATGAAATTGTTGAACTTGTAAATCAAACTGGTACTTATTGGATGAATTAATTAAATAAAACTTTACATAATTGAAGCCTAGTGAATTAGGAATCATTTGAAACTAGAATTGCACTAAATCTCAAAGTGTAGCTCCAAATATGATTTTCTTAGTAAAAGTTGCGCAGAAATATAGTAATTTCAGCTTTTGTTTTCTTTTATTGAAAATAGAAAAATACAGTAATTAAGTACTTTTCATTAACAATTAATTATAAACTAGCTAAAATTCAATATAAAAAGTGGCATAAAAATATTAACATTTTATGCCTATCAAATACCTCCAAATTGAACTTTGCTAATCCCTAGCAAAGAAAGAACTAAAAACACAACTTCTATAAAAACCAAATACCTTGATGAGGTTACCTCAAAAATTGCATAATCATATTAATTTAAAGGTAATTTCCAAGCAATCATGCATCTCAACACCTTATCTTATATCAATCATTACTTTCAAGTGTGTGTGCGAAAATCAAATAATACATTCAATGTCATGCATTTGAATAAATCTACATTAAATAGAGATTGAAAATAAAGATATGAACTACCATATGCTTAACATAATTAAATAGCTCTCCACTAATGCAAATCAATGCATTATCTTGAATCAATAGGACTTTATAAGCTTGTAATGTAAAGGCTAAAGGGTACTGATTAGAAGAAAGAAAATGATAGGAAAAATAAAAATTCAAAGAAAGAAAACATATGAATAATATGCTTATAAAACTTTTGTTTTCTCCTTTCGAATACACTTTTCTTCTTCCCTTCCTTCAAACTTCACAAAACATTTTTTTTTTCTCTTTTCTTTTTTCTCAACTCCTTTTTCACCTTTTTCTATATATTTCTTTTCTTTTCTTTTCTTTTTCAACTTTTTTTCCTTCTAACCCCCAAATTTAACATTTTCATACATTGCTCAAACTTCTTTTTCAACATCAAAGATACATAATAGCCATGTTTTTACCAACATCAACCACCCCCAAATTATCTTCTACTTCACTCCACTAAATACAAATTTATAAGCATATATCAATTTTAACATAAGCTCTCTTTGATAAATGTGTAAAAGGTAGGAAAAATATTTTTAGGCATAAAAGGTAAGTCAATGTGGCTTAAAGAATAAAAAGCGCTCTAATATGCAATCAATTATGCATCCTAAAAATGACTCAAATAAGATACTAATCAATAAATATTCCAAAGGTAGGCTAGAAAGGCTCAATCTCAAAACAAAAATGGCCTAAATCATATTCAAAGTAATGCATCTCTCTAAGATTTTGCCTCAAGCTATAATTATGCAAGTTCTAGAGTTCACAAAAATAATCACTCTAAATTAATGAAAACCTTCTCCAAAATACATCAAAATCATGCCTTTTTAATAAAGTGCTCAAAATTGATTTTGAAAGTAATAACTTATGAACTTAACTTTAGGCATTAGAAAATACATAAAAATAATTCTACTACCTAGGAATCAATTTATTCACAATCATATTTTTATCATAGGCTTATCAAAATATTAAAAACACCAAAAACACAAAATTTCAGCAATTCAAAACGAAACTAAAAATTTAAAAACTAAAGAAGAAAAACTTCAAACAAAGAGAACCACCCCAAATTAAAATGAACATAGTCATCGATGTTCAAAACAAATAAAATAAACATAATAAAGAGTAAGGGTTAAGAAATGCAATGAAATTGTAAATTTTTAGGCTCATAAAGCTCCCTTGACCGATCAGTCATTTTATGCTTCTCCTTTACTTTTCTATTCTTTGAAACTAAAAACACAAAACAAAAACAACTAAAAAGAAATTAAAAATTAAAAATAAATACTTTTAAACTTTGAGTTGCATCCCAAAAAATGCTTGTTTCAAGTCTTTAACTTGCTTTTTTTATATAGCCCATTAGTCTTTAAATTCAATGAAAGAAACCATTTCTCTTCCTCAATAATAAGGTTCAATCTTTGCCCATTTACTAAGAAAGGATCATGACCATCTCGCTCAATTTCAATAGATCCATATGGTGAAATTTTAGTAATCTTATAAGGACCACTCCATCTTGAATTTAACTTTCCTGGAAACAATCTCAACCTTGAGTTGAAAAGAAGTACTTGTTCAAAGAAATATTTCTTTCCAATCCTCTTGTCATGCCAATTTTTCTTTTTTTCTTTATAAATCTTGGCATTTTCATATGCTTCCATGCGAAATTCGTCTAGATGATCCAATTGCAATAGTCTGTGCTTCCCCACAGCTTGAGTATCAAAGTTAAAAAACTTAGTTTCCCAATAAGTTTTATGTTCCAACTCTATAGGAAAATGACATGTCTTACCAAATACCAACCTTTATGGTGACATACCAATGGGAGTCTTGAATGCGGTTCTGTAAGCCCATAAAGCATCATCTAATTTGTGTGACCAATCTCTTCTTGATGCATTTACAGTCTTCTCCAGAATCCTCTTGATCTCCCTATTTGAAATCTCTACTTTTCCACTGGTTTATGGATGGTAAGGAGTTGCAATTTTATGAGTAACACCATATTTGCATAACAGGGCATCAAATTGTTTATTGCGGAAATGTATACCACCATCACTAATGATTGCTCGAGGAGTTCCAAATCTAGTAAAAATATATTTTTGTAAAATTTTAAGTACGACTCTTGCATCATTAGTGGGTAGGGCACACGCTTCCACCCATTTAGAAATATAATCAATAGGGACTAAAATATACTTATTTCCAAAAGATGAAGGAAAAGAATCCGTGAAATCAATTCTCCAAACATAAAAAATTTCAACTCTAAGGATATTCTTCAAAGGCATTTCATTCCTCTTGGAAATGTTTCCGATTCTCTGGCACCTGTCACAAGCTTGTATGAAAAGATGAGTATCTTTAAACATTGTTGGCCAATAGAATCTACATAGTAAAATTTTAGCAACTGTTTTATTAACACCAAAATGACCCCCATAGTCACTATTATGGCAACCATTTATTATGGATCTAACCTCCTCTGTTAGGACACATTTCCTAAAAACAGCATTAACACATGATTTAAATAAAATAGGATCATCCCAAAAGTAGGTTCTAACATCTTTCAAAAATTTCTTCTTTTCATAAGGCATCTTCATAAGGCATCTTCATATTGGAAGGCATAATATTTGAAACCAAATAATGCACTATATCAGCAAACCAAGGATCTTCAAAAATGCTTTGTACATGAAAAACTTTTTCATCTAGGAAAGTTTCTTTTATTTTATGCTCTTTTTCTTCTTTGTTCTTCCCCCATTCTAACCTAGAAAGATGATCTGCCACCAAATTTTCTACTCCTTTTTTGTCTAAAATTTGAATATCAAATTCTTGGAATAATAAAACCCATCTAATCAACCTAGGCTTAGCATCTTTCTTGGAGTAATATTTTATGGCATTCCAATCATCAATATCATCCTAGTAAGCAAAGATAGTTTCCTTTTATATCACTAATGACCGTCAGCATATTCCAAGCACACTTTGGATGACCAACTCTGAATTCATTGATTCTGGTTGCAAAAGTCATGTCTATGTCTTAGATTTCCAAGAATATCTTGTTTGCACAATTTGGACATCGGGAAGACACTAAAATTTCAATTCCCTAAGATAGTGTAAATATGCCGCCACTGATGAAATTGTTGAACTTGTAAATCAAATTGGTACTGATTGGCCGAATCAATTGCAATGAAACTTTACATAATTGAAGCCTCGTGAATTAGGAATCATTTTCAACTGAATCGCACAAAATCTCAAAGTGTAGCTCCATATATGATTTTTTCAGTAAAAGTTGAGCAGAAATACAATAATTCCAACTTTTGTCTTTTTTTTACTGAAAATAGATAATTACAGTAATTAAGTATTTTTCATTAAAAATTAATTATAAACTAGCTAAAATTCAATATAAAAAGTGGCATAAAAACATTAATATTTTATGCCTATCAATATGTATGTGGATCGATGTTTTTATGTATGAGATATTTAATTACACATATTGTTGTTTTTTGTGATAGCAAGTCTGTGTGATACTCTTAGTCTCTATATGTCTATGTTGATCCACAGGTATTATGTTGAATTTCTACTATCTAGTTTGAATATGTTGTTGTATCATATCGGTACACAATGTGCTTAAATGAAATTGTATTGTGTGATAGAGAATTGCACATGGTAGGGTAAAACTCAACTACTTAGACTGACTATATGACATGAAATTTACTTAGTTGAAATGGTATCTAGTTTTGAAAGATTAATGGGAGAATTTATATTACCTAGCCAGGTATATTGTTTTGCCCTATCAGCATGCAATGTGCTTAGATAAAATGGTGTTTTATTTTGGAAGATTTTGTAATAAGTGAGTTAGTTGTTGTATATTATAATTATGCAGTCCAAGTGGGAGAATATTAGAATTTAAATGTGTGGATTGCTTATAATCATAAAACTCACTTACAATGGCTTATTTTTATCAATAACGGGACTGGATTTAATTACTGACATTTGCATTGAAGCCCTTCGACACACTATCTCCATAATACTTTAGCCGGCCCATTAAACTGAAAGATCCAATATTTTCTAAAATTCAGTTGGCTTATCTCCAATTTATAAGTGGGAATGAGTCATGTGACTAACACATGATTGATGTCTATATAAAACAGTATGATCTGGGTGCTAGGTAACAGAATAAATTTGTAATGACGGCTAGGGTTTACCAAGAAAGAATAGAATGGGTTGGAGATTGTTCTTTTCATTGGTTCTGCTTCTATTTTACAAGTAAAGAAAGAAACTGATCTAGATATTCATCAAGATATGGAGGTTAATAACCTAACTAATATTTTGGTAATACATATTATGAACATGTATAGATTTTGGGATATACATGCTAATTGTTAAATTTTGTTTCTGCATTTCAGCATGTCACTGTGTATTGAATTCTAACATCTATGACATTGTAGTGATGCCAAAGTAAAACAGACATTGGATAGTGGATATGATATGAATAGTAATGGCATTGAAGATCCTTCAAGGATACAAGTGACTTAATCCAACAAAAATACGAAGAAAAAAAAAACAATATGGGAGATATATAGATAAAAACAAAAATTATGAAAAATATATATGCTTCATATATAATCTACCATAATATTTTTTAAAAAGCAAAATCTAATATGCATATATGAAAAAGGTTATCTGTAAACATAGATAAATAGCATCATAAGAGAACGTCATAGGACTTGACCAATAGATGTTCCTGAGAATCACGTATGTATATATATCTATATCGATGTATGTATGTGTATATATATATATATATTCAAGCATTTAAAGTCCAATCTCATAAGTAAACAACAATATTATCCACCAACGTGGACATTACAAGAGAAGGCATAATTGGGATGTAAAAACAACATAAGTACACCTCAACAATAATATTTATTTGTCTATACAAATAAAATAGTACTAATAATAATAATAATAATAATAATAATAATAATAATAATAATAATAATAAAGGTTTTTTATTTTATTTTATTTTATTATTATGAAGAAACCAAATAAATGATAGTAGTATGTTGGCCAGGCATCATTCTTATGTCTAATGCAAAACCATGTATTCTACAAACAAAGTCATCCTGCAAGTCAAGTCAAGTAGGTCTTGAACTCTTTCCTCGATATCAAAACTGCATACTCAAACAAGCACATACCAAGCATTAGATATATGCACCTGATCACAAGTGTCGATTTCACCAGCTTGAGAAATAAAATAATCAATAACATTTTAAAATGAATTGTTATCTAGATACACAATGTGAAAAATATTTCATAGGTGCACAGATAAGTCGAAACAATATTAAGATAACAAGAACAAATCAAAGATGATACATAGTCAAAAATGATATTTCTCTCAGTATATATATTTGTGTATATATCCAATAAAAATAAAATATATATAAATGAAAATAAGAAATATCAAAAATATTTTTATATAATCAACCATATATATTTAACAAATTTACCAAAAAAAATATATATTTAACAAAAATGAAATCAAGTGTAAACATGTGTCAAAATTCACGATGATAATTAAAGTCAAAGAGAATGATGATTACGTGGTAGACCCGACAAAAAACCACTGTGGTAGAGACTGATAACATATTATAAACTAACAAAAGTTAATAAAAATATAATGAACACTATATAGAAGATGATAAAGTAAATGTACGATAATTCTATTTACTTGTATATTCCATTATAACATTTATGGCCTTTATTTATAATCTTTACATAGTATAAGTTATAAATAATATTAATGGATTTTGATGAAGAATCAATGGTATAGATTACAAATTAATGTTACACTATGAATATAGATAATTGTCGAATTTTTTTTTTTTTGGTGAATATTGTAGAAGTTAAAAGAGATTGGGGGATGGTGCAATCCACATTTATATTCATGATAATTAATACATTATTTTTTATTTACAATTTTATATAAATTATATGGTGTATTAAACATTTTTTTTTATAAAATTTAATATAATTATTGATCATTTATTATAATATCTTTATAACAATATTATTTTATTCAATTTTAATATAAAAAATATCATAACATTACTACATATAAATTATTATCCTTTAAAGAAAAATAACTTATACACATCATGTTCATTTTAATAATTGTGAAATTTATAGCAATTCAATTTAATAAGTTACCAAACACTGATTTATTTGTAACTTTTACACCTTACAGTACTTTTAGTAACATAGGTTATTAAAAACTTAACTTATTCTTTTTTCAGCACAACTAAAGTCGATTTTTTGCTCAGCATGTATAGCTATAGCTAATTATTATTAAAATCTAAGTAATACCAAACAAAGCCTCTGCATTTTGTAGTGAAAAAACACACATGAACGGCTTTTTGTTTTTAAGCAAATGAAACTCCACAATTAGTTTAAATTTAAAGTACATTTCAAATTAGCTTTATCCCGCATAAACTCGAATTATAGCTAATAATTGCTTTAGTTATTGGCAAGATTTATGATTATTTCACATTCATATTTGAATTGTTGAACCGCTGGGGCTCATGTTTTTTTTAAAGAGAATTGGATTATAAAAGAGGGAGAAATAAGCTAAAACCCCCACCATTTTTTTAAGACTAGAATTGTGTAAATCTCAATCTCCCAAGTCCAAACTAAATTACAAAATACTTTGTCTTAATTATGAGAAAAGTAGGATTAATGGGTAAAGGCTTTTTTCTCAAATTTGGCTAAAAGCTTAATAATTAATCAAGTAACCCCAATTGTCCAAGCCATTTGGCATCTGCGTTATCTATTTAGGAAGATTTTGGTTACCAACTTGTGCTTTTTTTGCTTCCTTTATTTCTCAAATCCCTTTACCAAGAATATCCAAATCTCGTAAAAGCACTTTTAAGAGGAAAACCGACAAGTTATAGGTTGAAATTCCTTGAAAGTTTAACATTCATATGAGTAACGCAACGTAGCTGCTTAAATGTGTTGTGAAAAGGGTGAACAAAATTAAAATTACATGTCCTTTGTACAAATATAATAGGGAAATTTTAATTGGACCAATCTAGTTTTATCATAATTACAATTAAAATCACTTATTTGAAAAGTCATCACAATCTTCTTTTAATTTTCTATATTTATCAAATAAACATATATATATATATATATATATATATATATCAGTTTTTACTAGTTAGTTTTAATAGTTAAAGGTAAATGGAAGGTTAAATATTAGTGTTTTATTATTCAATAATATTGTAAAAATACAATTTTAGTCTATCATTGGCAAAATTAACTAGTTAAAACTGACATATGAGAGATTAATTATGATTTTTCAAAAGTGAGGATTGAAATATAATTAGAGCAAAATAGATGAAACTTTCCCACTATATATTGGGTTGTAAAACTTTCATGTAAGAAAAAAAGACTTGGTAATTAAGCTCCTTTTTTTCAATTGAAGAAAAAAAGAAAAGAAAAGAAAAAACAATCGTGCGCACTATCTTAATTTTTATTAACTTGAATTTATATGATCAAAAAATAATATATGAATTTATACACATGTAGAACTTGTTTAATTTTAGCCATCTTCTCGACATATCTATATTATGCTTAAGATTTGTATAATGTGCATACATTTGATTAGAATATGCTTGATTTTTCATTAAACACATTGAACCCTCGAAAGAAAAAATAAACATTCTCAAGAATATCAACCTTTTAACAATATTGGGTTGTTATTGGTAAAGCTGATGGGGCTTTGATGGCTGCTCTTGCTAAGCCATTGGATCAAAGGTTCAGTCCTTTAAACACTGAGCTTTTGGCGATTAAGGAGGTTATTCTATTTTCCGTGCAAGCTGATTTTGATGGTGGAGAGATTGAAATTGATTCTCAGATGGTTGTTTGATTGATCAAAGAACCTCTTTCTTGTTTGGATGCTAAATTAATCATTTTTTGGTGGAAGATATTCAGAATTTGCTTTTGAAAAGTTAACCGAGCAGCTCATAAGCTCGCAAAATATGTTGTGTATTAGAATTTATATGAGACCTGGATAGAGAAGATCCTAGTTGGCTTTTCAAAACAATCCAGGCTAATATTTGTATTCCTGTTGTTTAGTAACATAAGTTGTTTATTTGAAAAAAAAAATATTGAATAGTAGTTACAATGAACTTATGGACCATATTTACACCTCGAGGACAAACTTTTGGACTTCAATTAGAGAAGTTTAGAATTCTAGGCATTTTAGCGTCATGGTGGACTATTAGGCTTTGTATGTACATTCTGAGGCATAGTTCTGAGAATATAACTGTATCAAAACATGAAGAACTATAATAAAAGTTAAAATCTTTGGAATGTTTTGTCCATCGGAGTTTTTGAATGACAAAGAAGGCTTAGGCATTACATAAATGAGAAGACAAGAGATAAATTATCACCAAATTCCAAGACTGCATGATCTGAGGTATTAATAGCCATACTTTACTCGGGCAACTCAAATGTTTATACACGTGTCCAAAGGAACCCGATATGGTTATTGTAACCATTATGACCTTAAATACCTCCATAACGGTTATGCCTTGTACTTAACCATGATGTCAACATTAATCTCTAAAGCAGTTATAACTTATCAATTAATAATGATCTTCACAGCCTATAAATATAAGAAAAAGTAAAGAGATATGGATCTGAAGTCCACTTTTACATGTAAAATTCATAAAAATATTTTCTAGAGTGAAATTGACTTGAGCATTGGAGTTCCTTTGGCAAATACAACAGTTGTGCTAAAATGATTTTAGATCTCACTTTGGCTCTTTTACAGGCATATTCAGGCAAAGAACGGAAAAGATGAAAAATTGCAATCACAGTTTGGCACGCTAAATAAGGGATATTTCATAGTTTCTTTTGTGATTATACATCCAAATCACTACATCTTTTTTTCTTCATCTTCTTCAAATTCAGGATGTTCTGTCTTCGAAAAATTTCTTTTAGCAGTTGCAATATGATGTCAAATCTAGACGAGTTGACAACAGCCATGGCTGGTCCATCCTCTTCAATCAGTCAAGAGGAACGTCTCAAGTATCTCGAGTCAAAAATTTTGCAATATCATTTGAAGTTCAATTCATTCCTCGCTCAGATTGAACAACCCAGACTAACTGACCCCTTCGTCCAATAACTTTTCACTACACCGGTTGCTCGGACTCAGCTGGAAGGTTTAGTTCCTCTAAATCCTGATCTTATAGCAGATGTTACTCGTCCATCACAATATCCCTATACTCGTTCTATTCAGCACTGTAGATTTCTACTTCTAGCAACTTCGGCACAAGTGAACATTCTAGTGGCCATTTGAGGAGTAAAGAAGCATCCGAGTTGGGACAATCAAAATACAGTAGGAAGAAAAGGTGACCCAGTTGCGGAATATCAAAATATTAATAATCATTCCGAGCAGGGGAGTCTTCCGCCCCTGCACCTAGATCTCGGGGGAAGAAAAGAAGCAAGACATTTGATGAGATAGCTGAGGCTGTTTGAGAAAAACTGGAGAGGTAGAGGAAGAGTAATCAAAATGGAGATGGGGAGTTGGAGTTAAGTTAAAGCTGGTGATTTGTGTAAGAATAAGGGTTACAGAGCTTTTGTGTTCTATGAGGGATTTTGAAGGAAGAAGAAGATAAAAAAGAAGAAAAGAAAAATGGAAAAGCTTATGTAAGTGACTGGACGACCTAGATCGAACCGAGAATGTTGAGATCAACGGTAAGCAATTGGGACTATTCATATTAGTGTGAAAAACGAAGCATTTTAATGATAGCAATCATTTCGTATTGGGATTACTGCCTACACAACACGTGGACCGCTGTGGAATAATGACTTGAAGACTAAGATGAGTTCTTCAATCGAGGCGGTAATGCCAGAACCTGATTTGATCTTGTACAATTCCATAAAATGATACCACACTTCGCATAATAGAGGGCTAACTGTGGACCATATTTATCCTCGAAGACAAACCTTCGGACTTTAATTAGTGAAGTTTGGAATTCTAGGCATTTTATTGTCTAGGTGGACTCCGAGGCATTGTATGTACATTCTGAGGAATAGTTTCAAGTATGACTCTGTCGAAACATGAAGGACTATAACAAAAGTTAAGACCTTCAGAATTTTTTGCCCATCAGAGTTTCGAAGGACAAAAAAGACTTAGGCATTTACCATATATGAGAAGACAATAGATATATGATCGCCAAATTCCGAAACTGCACGGTCTGAGGCATTAATAGCTGAACGTTACTTAGGCAATCCAAACGTTCAGAAACGTGTCCAAAGAAACCCAAAGCGGTTATTGTAACCACTATGACCTTAAGTACCTCCAGAACGATTATTACTTGTACTTAACCACGATATCAACATTAATCTCTAAAGCAGTCACAACTTATCAATTCATGATGATCTACACATCCTATAAATAGAAAAATATAAAAAAAAAAAAAAAAAGTAAAAAGATATGAATCTGAAATTCATTTTTACATGCAAAATTCATTAAAATATTTTTCAGAGTGATATTGATTTTAGTGTTGGAGTATATTTGGTAGATATCATACTAGTGCTAAAAGGATTTTAAACTTCATTTTGGCTCTTTTACAGGTGTGTTCAGGCGAAGAGCGGAGGAGATGAAAAATTACAACCATATAACTCTATGATAAATATATAAATTCAAAGGACCAAATCTATACATTTCGCAATCTAATTTCCAATTATATATTTGTTTCCAGTTACACTTATTTTTTTTATTTTGCCAAATGTAAAATTTGAAAATGTATTTTTAATATTTTTTATCACTCAATCAGACCAAAAAATATTGATTATAAAAAGTTGGACCCACTATTAAAATAGATTCCATACGATTAAGAATTACAAGACTAAATTCATAAATTATTATTTGTTTAATTAATTTTTTATTGATATCTTTAGTTATTGGGTTATAATTAGGTAGTATCTAGTTTAATAATAAAATTATCATTTATACATATGTTGTTATTTTATTAATTAATATATTATTATAATTTAAATTTAAATAAACAAATATTTAAAAAAAATTAACTAAATATATATTAATAAAATAATAATATGTGTATAAATAATAAATTAGGTGACTAAATAGTACTTTTAATATTATTTTTATTCAAATTGAAATGTTAGATTGGCAAATCAAAAATTCCAAATTCTTTTTTATTATATATATATATATATATATATATATTTTTTTTTTCCCAATAAGCTTTCAGAAATAGGTTGATCAAATTGGACACACACATTGTTTACGAATCCATGGTACCCACAAAATGGTGGAGTCCTATTAGAGGTGGGCAAAACAGACCTAAACTCTTCAAACCGAATTAAATTGTTATTTTTGGTTCGGTTCGGTTTGGTTTGTAAAAGATAATGATTTGGTTTGGTTTACTATGTTGAAAAACCGTCATTAATGGTTTGGTTTGCTGTTTGGATAATTTTTGGACCAGATCAAACCTCACACCGCACTTAATATTATATACATTTATAATATTTTTTTATTATTAATAATATATATAACTAATATATATTTTTAATTTTTAGTTTGAATTGTAATTAATACTTTGTTTTAATTTAGATTTTGAATTGTAATATTTTTAATTTAAATTTAGTATTGTAGTATTAAAATTAGTTTAAATTTTGAATTACAAAATTAAATTTTAGTTTTGTAATTATTTTGTACTGTAAAATTAAATGTCGCAGTCTAAACTGTTAAACCAAACCGGAACAAACTATTTATAAATAGTTTAGTTTAATTTAGTTTCAATGGTTCTAATAGTTTGATTTAGTTTGTTGATAAAATAAATTACTATTTATAATTTAGTCTGAACTTTTATAAAAAATCGGACCAAAACAGACTGACCCACCCCTAGAACCTGTTCCCAAAAAAAACCGACCCGACTGCGTTTGACTTAATTCCTTCGAATTTGCAATCCTCCACCGTCAAATTGAATTTTGAAACAACGACCAAACACAAATTTAAAAAAAAACAAAAAAATCAAATAACGACGAGTCGCCAGAGCAATGATCACCCGTACTCAACCTCAGAGCATATCACAGCAATTTTCAATCTAAAACTGACTTTTAAGAAATCCAAAAGTCCCTTTGCCTCCATTTTCTTTCCTTCTGCTTTTGTTTCGCATAAGCCAACAAAGTACTTACACGTAGATTATTACTCCAAGATCATTACACTTTATCCGGTCCTCATCAAATATATTTCTATATAAATAGTAAAGGCTCCGAAATCGCGAGCTAACATAAATATATTTTTACAGAGAGAGAGAGAGACACACACACAGAGACAGGGAAAATAGATAGGGTGTCCGATCAAACTCAAGCGGTCTAGATCGTCCGAATAACGCCGGTTTCGGCGACGGCGAACTCCTCACCGGAAAAAAGGGAGCTACGGAGGAGGAGTTCTCCGTGTAGGATGATCAAGAGCCATCGGCAGAGGAAAGGAGCGAAGCATATCGATAATATTATTATTGAAGCAGTTGCAGCTGCTGAAGGTTTTAATTCGGAGAAGAAGATGGAGATGGAGATGGAGATGGAGATGGAGATGGAGACGGAGACGAAGATGAAAAGACCGCGTCTGGTTCGGTTCCAGGAATTGCCTGATTATTTGAAAGACAACGAGTACATATTGGACCATTACAGATGCGAATGGCCATTAAAGGACGTCTTTTTCAGCCTCTTTTCCCTCCATAACGAAACCTTCAACATCTGGACGTGAGTGATATATTTATATATATATATATATATAGAGAGAGAGAGAGAGAGAGAGAGATCTAAACGGTTAGAGCGGTTTTCTTTTTTCTTTGGCATTTCTCTTTATGTGTGTGGTTTTGAAATTTGGATCCATAAAAATCTATGGCAGGCATCTGTGGGGGTTTCTGATATTTGTGGGATTGACGATGGTTAGCTTGACGGAGAAGACAGAGCAGCTCGGAGGCGTGCTTCGGAATTTCTCCAGGTTTGTGTGTCTAGCTTAGGACTTGACCGTCATTTTTAATTTTGTTTATTGGACATTTTGGAAATTTGACCTTTTTGTCAATTTTTGTTTTTTTGTGGGACCCAGAACTTCGGTTTCGAGATCGTTGATGATGATGACGGTGATGAAGAACAACGTATCGAACAGCAGCATATTGCCGGTAAGTATTTATGTCGTTGGGTTTAGTTTTGAAATTAAATGAGAAAATGAAAATTCCGTGCGGGTGTGTGGGACCCAATGTAGTCCCAGCACAGTCTTGTGATTGTGGCGATATTTATCTTATCATTTTAATCCAACGGCTGTGATTTTGAAAAGAGATAAAGCTGACACCCGTGCGATGTTTGCGTATCTTCAGTTTTTGTCCTCCACGTGACCCTTGTTTCGAATATATTCTTTTTGAATCATAAAAAGTCAATGCTACCCTTTCGTTCTATAATATTCGTTAGATTTTGGGTTGGAATTGGATGCCTTCTAGCTCTTGATTTTTATTTTTATTTTTATTTTTATAAACTAAATCAAATATTAATAATGTAATTTTGAAAATACCCTTTACTTTTGATATAGAAGTATTTTGGTTAAAATTTATTCTAAAAAATTGTATATAGTTTCAAAATTTCTGGGAACATAAAGAGTCATATACACAAATAATTTGATTTTGATCGTGCATCCAATATATATAGGTTTGAAACATTATTTTTGTAAGGGTGCTATTGTCTTTATGCCCGTGATGTACGTGGATCGGTGGGCACGAATGTTCCGTGTTTAAGATCCTATTTTCTTTTTTGGTAATTATGTTTAAGATCCTGGTACAGCGAGAAGCCACAAACAATTATTAAGGGTTAAAAGCTTCTTTTAAAAAGTGATTGTATAATTTTTTTAAAGTTTTTTGAAAAAGGAAAAACAGACTATACCAAACAGGCATAATTCCTGTTTAGTATGGCTCTTTAATAAATAAATAAAAATTATTTTTAAGAGACTACTTAAGCTTTAAAAATAAATATTGGACATATAAGTTATTAAGTATCTATGGGCTAAAAAATAATATTTTTAAAATATTTAAAAAAATTTAAATTTTAAAATTTTTAAAAAAATATTTTTATTACAGTTTATACAGAAAAGCTGAATAGAACATTAAATATTTTTTTAATATTAATTTATTTTTACTACTATATACAAATTTATATTACCTTCAAAATGTTAGTTAAATAACTTATTTATAATAAATAAACATTTTTAAAGTTATGCTAGCTAAATAGTTTACTATGATTTTAAAATATATTTTTAAGTGACAATTAAATGACTAGTAAATTCTTTATTTTTTTAAAAAAACTCTACTATAAAAAACTTTACAAGTTATATTTGCATGAGCTATACCAATCAGACCATGAATATATGCCACTGCATTGGAACAAATTATCAATACTATATTTCATGTGAGGTCCATTATTCTTTATTTACTCTTTGTAAATTGGATTTAAAACAAAGGACCCTATTTAAATTGGATCCCATTTTATTTTATTTTTTGGTAATAAGTTGGATTCAATTGATTTATTTGATCTGGTATGGATCTAGAACCTAATACATTGGAAAAGTGCTATTGCCCATTAGGCTATCCTCGTGGAAATGCAAAGTGAGTCTTAAACATGGATAGGTTTTTGTTGATTGGAATGGAGGCATTCCTTTTGAATTAGGTCCAATAGATATATATATATATATACATACATACATACATTTTGTTGAAAAATTAGGTCCAACAAATGAACTTTACTGCAAACAAATCAATATACAAAGGTCCGATAGATACACAACACTAATGATAAACAATATTATATCCAAACAATACTATATCCTAAAAAAGTTATATAAGCAATATGTTCATTTGAGTAGTGAAAAAGAAAAGGTTCAAAGTTGGAATCCCCGACATTTGAAAAAAAGAAACAAAAACAAAAAAAATTGATAAAAGTAGGGTGATTGATATATGGTCATTCTATGTCGTGATTAATTTGTCCCACGTAATAGACAATAATTGGAGACCCTTTTTGCATCTCATTGTTAGTTTTTAATGCAACTCAAAACTGAAATAATGCTGATCACCATCACCAACTAATCTGATGCCTAATAAACATTTGACGTTTTTTTGGTTGCAGGATTATTCACAACAATCAAAACTAAGTTTATACAAGGAAGATAGTCCAGATCACATAATCCCCATATGGCCTTGGTATGTCTTCTTAGGAGGGGCAATGGGCTGCTTAATATGCAGCTCCCTATCCCACCTCTTGGCGTGCCATTCCAAATGCTTCAATTTTTTCTTCTGGCGACTAGATTATGCTGGCATTTCCCTTATGATAGTTTGTTCCTCCTTTGCTCCCATTTACTATGCCTTCTTCTGGAACCCCCTCGCCCGCTGCTTCTACCTCGCTTCCATATCCGTCCTTGGCGTCCTCGCCATCATTACCCTTCTAGCTCCGGTTTTCTCAGCGCCAAATTTTTGACTCTTCAGGGCATTCCTATTCCTGAACATGGGCTTATCAGGCGTTGTTCCTGCCGTTCATGCTGTTGTGCTCCATTGGAGAAGCCGTTATATATTCGTTGCGCTTGGTTATGAGTTTGCCATGGCTATTTTCTATGCAGCAGGTGTTGGTTTCTATGTTAGCAGGGTACCAGAGCGTTTGAAGCCTGGTAAGTTCGATATTGCAAGGCACAGCCATCAGATATTCCATGTATTTGTTGTTCTTGGTGCATTAGCTCACAGTGTTGCTACGCTAGTCATTTTGGACTTTCGACGTGGATCACCAATCTGTGTATTACTGGTGTTTCCACACGTTAGGTAGACATCACTCTGGGTGAGGCACACCAAGTGTTCTTGTGTGCTTTGTCTTGTTGTTTGTTGTTGCGCTTGAATTGTAAAACTAAATGAAAATCAAAATGAAAATGAAATCGAAAAAAAAAATGTAGAGTATATAATGCCTTGATTAATTTTTAGTGAAAAACCATGATTTATTCAAATTGGTGTATTTTTTTTCTGTTTTTCGTTGTGTTTTGAAATCTAGGCATCATCATCGTGGGTGTGTTTGGCTTCCTAGAAAATGCATGAATTTTACACCATGATATAATTTCGGCATTCATAGACCATCCGTGACCTTTTATTTGTTACAAGATACTTTATCTAATCAATATCAAACATTATTGCAAAAAAGAAAAAAGAAACAATTCAAGATCAAGGATTTATTACTGGATTTATTGTAAATATAGATATTCTAGTTTAATTTATGGTTATTATCCAAAATAAAAATAATAGTTTATGGTCTACTCTAACTAAGAGTGGATTTGGTTAGGGTTGGTTCAGTTTTTTGGACAATTTCTAATCAAACTAATTAGTTTGTTTTCCAATTATTAATCCAAACAAAACCGGTAACACTAATAAAACTAAACCAAATTAACCAGACAATTTTTAATTTGTTTGGTTCAATTTAGATTATCGATTAGATGGATTAAAAACTAATATTTCATATGGGTCCAAATTGAAATTCAATTCTAACCTAAAATGAATTTATTTTTCCTAAAAAAAGTTGCAATTTTTATGTTTTTATTAATGAAATGGGATTTTTCCTATCTATCTAAAATAGGGCTTTGAACTTAAATTAATAAAAGATGTCACGATGAAGTCAAATATAAACATAATAAATAAAATACAATTAAAATAAGAAAAATAAATATTACAAATATAACCATAATCTAATTATTTTAAATTACAAAGCAGTCTACAACCATATCATAAATATTTATATCTTTATTGATATTTATTTTTTATAACCTTTTGTATTGAAAGAATTAATATCAAAAATATATTCTAGTATATTAAATTGTTGTAAACGTATTACAAAGTATGTATAGGTTGAATCCTACCTAATGACTTATATCACAACCAAGTGATAAAGAACCCTAACATCTAAGGTACTATATAAGATAGCATTCTAATCAAACACAATGAGTTGATATACTTATCTTGTAGATATTTACAATAATCAGTTATTCACAATAATATTAAATACTATAATCTAACATCTCCCTTCAAGCCGAACTGTGAGGAGCATAGATTCAGCTTGTCCCAAAGAAGCAAAAACCAAGGTGTAGGAAGTGTTTTGGTGAGAAAATCTGCCACTTGATACTGTGTTGGTACATACTGAATTGCAAGACATTTGCTGACTACATGATCACGAATAAAATGTACGACAACTTCAATATGTTTCGTGCGAGCATGAAAAGTAGGATTTGCTGCCAAGCTTTGAGCACTTAAATTGTCACACCAAATAATTGGTAGCCTTGGAATCTTAATACCAAGTTCAGCGAGAATGCTTGAATCCACACAAGTTCAGTAGCCCTATCTGCAAATGCACAATACTCTGACTCAATACTTGAACGTGCCACCACCTGCTATTTTTTTGAGGACCAAGAGACTAGATTGTCACCATAATAAACACAATAGCCTCCAATTGAACGCCGATCATCAATATCCGAAGCTCAGTCAGCATCGGTATATGCATAGAGTGCATTATGAGGATTGGCTTGAAACCGAAGACCTAAATGTATTGTTCCATTAAGATACCAGAAAACTCTTTTGCATGCATTCCAGTGAGTGTCCATAGGTGTGTGGATGAATTAACTAAGCTTATTAACAATAAAGCTAATTTCGGGCCTAGTTAAAAAAAGATATTGCAAAACTCCAATTTCACTTCTATATAAGTGTGGGTTAGAAAATTTTGTACCACATTCACGGCTCAACTTATGAGAATTACTAGCAGAGCTCGGGCTCATCTTGCACTCATACATGTCAATTTTGGTGAGGAGGTCCCGAAAATACTTGCTTTGAGTTAGAAATAGACCACTAGCTATCCAAGACACTTCAATACCTAGGAAATAAGAGAGCTGGCCTAGATTCTTGAGTGAGAATTCATTGTGAAGTTGAGCTATAAACCGGTCCACAAGTTTAGAATTTGACCCTGTGATAATCATATCATCCACATATACAAGAGCCCACAATGTATCAGACTTGGTATGAAAAATAAACAGAGATTAGTCCAATTTAGATATTTGAAAACCCTATGTCCCAAGTGTAGATTTGAGTCTATCATACCAAGCACGTGGTGCTTGTTTAAGTCCATACAGCGATTTATGAAGTTTTCACATATAATTGGGAGAAGAAGAACTTACAAACCCCTCGGGTTGAGCCATGTAGACATCCTCAGTGAGCTTACCATTGAGGAAGGCATTGTTGATGTCAATTTGTCGAATTGACCATTTATGAATGACTGCTATGGACAACACAAGATGAATTGTGGCAGGTTTAATCACAGGATTGAAAGTCTCCTTGAAGTCAATATGCGGGTTTTGATGGAACCCCTTTGCAACTAGTCGAGCCTTGTACCTATTGGTTGAACCATCCGAATTGTGTTTGAGCTTGAAGACCCACTTGCAACCGATGATGTTCATGTTTGAAGAAGCATGAACTAGAGACCATGTGGCTGTCCGATGAAGTGCATTTATCTCTTCCAACATTGCAGTTTTCCATTTGGCATGAGTGAGGGCTGCCTTAACCTGAGTGGCTCACTAGAATCAAGATCTTGTAATGATTGAGAGAGAAACATTTTGGGTTTGTGAATACCGACTTTGGAGCAGGTAATCAAAGGATGAGTTGTGGAGGGCTGATGAATGGGGAGGTCAATGGTGAGATTAATTAGTGAGGTGGAAACAGATGGCTGGTTGGGTGAACTAGATGGAACAGACTGGTGAGTATTTTGGCTTTGGTGTAAGACTCCGGAGGATTTAGAGACAGACCTGGAAGAACAAATGATGGGAAATAGTTGGCCAGGTAGAGAGTCATGAACTCTTATTGGAGCCGAGGGTGAGCCAACAAGATTGCACAGAGACATAATATTATCGTGAATAACTTCATTTTGTAGAGGTAAGGATGGCTGTTCTGAAGGATTTTCCGAGAACCCATGGAGAGATCCTGCAGTGTTAGTCACGAAAAAAGGTAGTACATGCATGGGAGAAAAAGTGGTAGCAGGAGTTGTATTTTCGGAATATGATAGCATTTGAAAGGGAAAATTATTCTCATTAAAAATTACATTTGGAGAAATGTAAATTTTTCCTGTTTTTAGACTCTGACATTTGTATCATTTATGAAAAGAGCTATATCCTAGAAAACACATTTTTTAGAATGATAAGAAAATTTGCATTAATATCAATATTAAGTTTTCAAAGTTGGAGCCTATGTATTGAATATTGAAATCTATAAATTGTTGTGCAGCTTATGTGAAGTAACATGCTGTTAAATCAGAAGTATCTCAAAGCAATTTGAATGTCAGCAAGACAAGAGAAGCCATTACATCAAAGGTCAGAGATACTAGTTTTAGTCCAACACAAGCCAACGAAGGTGATATATTTGTCTTGGCTTAACTAGACTATTTATCATTTTGTGCAATTTTTTTAGATAGTAATTGAAATCTAATTGACATGTAGAAAAGTGGAGGAGATCAAGAACTTAAGAGTGGAAGTAGTCCCTCCAGGTCCTCATCTGTTAGGACTGAAGCTGTTGCTTATATAAACTATAACAGGAAAATTGGAGCGATTCTTCCATTTGAACCACATTTCATCACTTTCGAACAGATCACCTACTCTGTTGACATGCCAAAGATAACATATATAAAATGTGATAAAAGCTTGCTAAACTTTCAGATTGGACTAGTACAAAAATATAAGCACATAAGCTTGCTCACTAAAGTTGTATGTCTTATTTTTTTCTCTTCTTTAACCATTAGAGATAATGTGCTGAGCGTGTCTACGCTTTTGGAATGAAATTGTTTGCAACTGGTAGAATTAATGTTATAAGCAAATAAAATCGTTTGAGAACTCAATTTTAGATAAGCTTTCTGCCTGTCTGGCTGAAAACTGCTTTGTCATTCAAGACAAAGCTATCAGCTAGCTCAGGCTCCCCTTTGTGTCTTCTAATCTATCAATTGGTTAGTGCAGTTCTTAAATCCAAAGTCACCCATGTCCATCAACATGCTTTTATCAGGGAACATTTTCTCGATAGTGGTAAAAATTCAGCTCTGCTGGGTTGGCTGGTAAGTTCTCTTTTTACAATAAAAAAGGACGATCTTAACAAAAAACGTAAATATTAAAGAAGATAAAATTTTGGACGAATTTTAGTGTTCTTTTCTTTTGTTCTTCTGAAATTATGTTTGTCTGCTTAATGTGTTGACTTCTTCCATGCCATCCTTTTTATTTTTCTTCTTTTGCTTACCTCTAGCATACCTAAATTTTCATAACCTAAAAGGTGTAAATTAGTGATGGTATTACTTTATTTATTTTTTTATACTTTCATCGTTTGTTTGATTGTTATAATCTTGGCTGTAAGCATTTTAGGATAAACCCAAGTGTTCAATTTTGGAACTTGTTTAGTTTGAGGTTTGTTTAATGCAGTGGAGAAGATGAACAACAGTGCCACTTAGTTGTAACCTTGATAATGTGGAAACTATGTAGTATTGATTTAAGTGGATAAAATAAATTCACTGTCTGTGATCAGTAGGGCTCTTTTTATGTAACAAGTTTGTTGTTTAAGATAGAAAAGGGACATGGTACTTATTTTAGCACTCATTTGGATGCCAAATGGGGAAAGAACTTCATATGGTTTGATAGTAGAGTGGTTAGTTCTTTTTCCAATATTCATTATTTTTCTTTTATTATTCTTATTTTAAAAATTGTTAATAGCTAAAGCTAAGCTTGTTACTTGTAATATAAGTTTCCTTTGCAGAACTTTGTTGTTAATATTTAAATCTATTTAATTATATAGCAGCTTTGTTTATATTCTAGATTGCAGTATCTCCTGCAGCTGTCATGTTAGGATATCATGGTCCTGTATTGAGCTTATGGATGCTAACTTTGTATTTCAAACAGATTTTGCGATGGTTATGTTATTAACTATGAGAAGTCAGAAGCTAGAGCGCATTATAACACTCCATGATAAAAGTCAGAACAACAAGAAAACTACTAAGAAAGAACCTAGCTACCTAGGCCAATGCAAAAGATAGCTCAACCGGCTTATGCTTATCCATGTTATTATTTAATTTAGCACAATGTATGGGTGGTTTTACAAATTTGTCATATTAATTATATTCACAAATTTGTCATATTTATTTTTATGCAAAACTGCTGCAGGCACAAACTCGTTTCTTCCTCTGAAACATCTTAGGGATGAGTGAGTTATGTGTCTCACTGCTTTTAGTTTAGATGTGTTTCTATGAGCTAAATCTGTGTTCTTGTGTTTTATTGTAGTAACTTTGACCTAGCCTCAAAACGAGCTTTCAAGTTATAGAGATTTTCTCGATATTATTACTGCCTGGGAGTTGCTCCATTTCCAATATTCTTAGGCGTCTTCTTCTTCTTCTTTTTTCTTTAATTTTTTTGATGACTGAAAAATGTCTATTTGATGTTTGCAAAATATGTAGCTTATCAATGAAGGAATAATTACAAGGAAAACTGAATTGCCAGAAGACAAAAAATGAGGAATTACAAGGAAACCAAAAAAAGAAAATATAAAAGACCGCATTGCCATATTTGTTGCAAATTTGGTTGGTACCTTGATTACAACAAAATGCTGTCCCAAAAAGCACCAATACTTGGTAAAAGGGCTCAAAATAAACTTTACACTGCATATAGGTATTATGAATATGGTTTCCTCAAAAGTGTTTTACTCCATTTGTAGATATTTATCGCTACTATAATTTCTATCAGTCTAACATTGCTAACCAATATGTATTAGCAACAGTAAGAAAAAATGCATAACAATAGAAAATGAAATGACTCTTCTATGAGGGCCAAGAAAGTAAAAGCCATACTTGAAAATTTGGACAAAATTAAATAAACAATTGAGAGAAAATAAAGATACTTAAGGGGAGACCGATATGCTATTTAGATCACAATATTTGTTAAATAGCTAACGTAATTTGATGGTGATTAAACTTTTTCAATTGTGCAATTTTCTTTTAATGCACTATTACTCAGTCCACAATTTATTAGTAGTTTTTAAATAGGATAACTTTTCCATCTTGTTGAAGCTTTTTTTAAATAACTACGACATAGCTTTTGAACTTAGCTATTTATGATACATGAACATTCTAGAATGGATGTAGGCAATGACACAAAAATTGAAAATTCAAAAATTTAATGTTTAAATATATATTCATATGATAATATAAAATTTGAGCAATATTTACAACAATCTAAAGTCATAGAGTTTTTGTTTAAATTTTGTGTTGTTTGTTAGTTTATGAAATCTATATGTTAAAATATATACATTTTAATTGATTTGTGGTTTTGTGTTAATACAGAGGGTTAGATGTGTTTTAGTATCTTTTAAAATTTAATTTGTTCATGTATGGGCCACTATAATTTATTTGAACAATTAATACTCTTACATTTATAAAAAGTTGCACTTTAGTCCAATTAAAGTTAAATATACAGATTTCATTAGTTAATGCACTTTTGAGTACTCTCTAATATTTTTTTTGAAATATTTTAAAAAATCACCTAATTTTTTCCATCTAAAAATTTTTATTTTATCTTAAATTGCTAAAAACTATTTTACTATGATTAATTAAATTACATAAATTTTAAAGAGCATTAATGTGTTAAATTTTTTAATTGGTTCATCAAATTTGGCTGTTATATGGTTTTACTATGATTAGTGATGTGTGTACATGAGATATCTCCGTACTATCTATGAGCTATATACATGTATATATAGATTTATATATGTTTTGAAGAATAGAAAAATAAATTATTAATTATGATTTTGACCAACTGGTGTAAAACAGTTTTATAATGTGCAAAATTATATATCTTGCAAATTATATATTATATATTAGTGTAGAATTATAACTTGGTTTAAATGATTTTGAAACATCAAATATTTTGTTTAAACCCAATGTGAGTTTTTCTATTTTTACTTGCTCTCCCGCTGTGATCGAATGAGAATGGATAAAAGGCTCATGGGATTGACGTAGTAAAATCCCTGAATTCAATTGGGTTATCCTTTCTTATTTTTAATAATCACCCGAACCACGTCTTATGACTCATCAATCAAATAGATGTGTTTTTGGAAAGATTTGTTCAAGAAACAAGTGAGATGATCATCTTCGGGTGATCCTTTTGTCGAATGATGCTCCTATTTTTCCATATTTAGTAATATTTTTTCATCAGATGTAAAATTTTCATCATTTTCCAAATAGAGCAAAAAATTTCAATATTAGATAATAGTATTCCATATCATATATTTTTTAGTCAATATTCTGTAATTTTGTCTTATTGTGTAATATTTGTCCAAAATACGTAACTTTGTTCCATACTTAGTAATATTTTTCCATAAGATGTAAAATTTATATCATTTCCAAAATGAGTAAAAATTTTCATTATTAGGTAATAGTAGTCTATATCGGGTATTTTTTAGTCCATATTAGATAATTTTATCTTATTGTGTAATATTTGTCCAAAATACGTAATTTTGTTTCATACTTAGTAATATTTTTTCATAAGATGTAAAATTTTCATCATTTTCTAAACTAAGTAAAAATTTTCAATATTAGATAATAGTAGTCCATATCATGTTTTTTTTAGTTCATATTCAGTAATTTTGACTTATTGTGTAATATTTGTCCAAAATATGTAATTTTGTTCCATACTTAGTAATACTTTTCCATAAGATGTAAAATTTCCATCATTTTACAAACTGAGTAAAAATTTCAATATTAGGTAATAGTAGTCCATATTGCGTACTATAAATCCAACACGAGTAATATTTTTCTTTTTCTATTTTAGGTAATAGGAGTCCATATCGGATATTTTTTTTGTCCATATTCGGTAATTTTGTCCTTCTTGTCCATATTGTGTAATATTGTTCGTATTTTGTAATATTAATCAATACTATATAAAGTTTATCCATAGTTGGTAATATTTTCTTTTTCATGTAATATAGTTTATAATGTATACTATATGTCCATCAAATGTAATATTTATCCATATCGTGTAATATTGTCAAAATAATATTAATCACATTATGTAACATTCATCTATAACATGTGATATGAATGCATAATCAGTAACATTTTAAAATCCATTTAATAAAATTAAAATATTTAATTAGACACGTGGCAGTTACCTAGACATGCATTTGGTTTTCTCGCCCAGTCACATTTTCTCCTTATTTTTTTGCATTTTGCAACCGGTTATAGGCAATTTTTTTTTCTTTTCAAAATGAGATTTATCACGTGTCATGCATTGAGAGAGATCTCCATCCATGCTTCTTTTAAAGGAGAAATTTTCAAGTGAACCCCTTTAAAGTGAATCCCTTTGGAGTCCTCTTTCATTGAATGACACATGACAATTTTGGTTTTGAAAAAAAAAAAACACAGGTTGCAAAAGGGGAAAATGTGATTTAGACAAGAAAGAATTGTATGGCCAGAAAGCTGTCACGTGTTTACTTTAAAATTACATCTTATAGAAAAAAAATTACTAAATATGAAAAAAAGTTATGTATTTTGGACAAAAGTTATGTATTTTGGACAAAATTACCGAAAATTGAAAAATATTACTAATAATGTAACAAAATTACATATTTTGGACAAATATTACACTGTAAGACAAAATTACCGAATATAGACCAATATTACTTTATATGAACAAAGTCATGTATTTTGGCCAAATATTACATCGTAAGACAAAATTACTAAATATGGACCAATATTACTTGATATGGAATAAAGTTATATATTTTACAAAATTATCAAATATGGACCAATATTACTAAGTATGGAACAACATTACGTATTTTGGACAAATATTACACCGTAAAAAAAAATATCCGATATGGACTACTATTACCCAATATTAAAAATATTACTGAAAAAAGTCTAATATTATTCGTTTTGGAATTATATTATGCAATATAAATAATTATTGCCTAATATGAAAAAAAAAATACTCAGTTTGGAAAATAATGAAAATTTTACAGTGATGGAAAAATATTTCATACTAATTATTTATAATTAGAAAATATATTATTTTTCTACTATGTCTACTAAAAATATGTTCACTTAATTATAAATGTATTAAATTATATAATTTTATCTTTATTTAAAAAATATGACCAATAATAGAAATTAAATATTAAATTAGTTTATTAGTAAAAAATTTAATTATCATTGATAAAATACTAAAAATATATTGGTTAAATTATATAATTTTGAACTTAGTAGGAATACAATTTAAGAGTCACTAATTTAATAGGTTTATTCATTTGATACACTTATCCATTTATGTGTCATGTATTTATATTTAGATTATATGAATGTGCTATATTTTAAAATATATTATTTAGTAAATAAATTTGGTTTATATTTTAGTATGTGTAGCATTACACATTTTAGCAATGTTAGACTCCATTGTTTGTTTAATTCTAGTATGTAGACTCCATTGTTTGTTTAATTCTAGTATGTGTAGCATTACACATTAATTTTACCCACTATTTTTTGATAAGTATTATACAATAAGACAAACTTACCGAATATGAACATGGATAGTAGTGTGAAGTAAAAGTAAATTATGATTTAACAAATAAATAAATTTAACAAATTATAAACATCCATGTTTTATTTTTTCCAATTAATAGTAATTGACTAGCTTTTTAGAATAGACAATTAGAGGAGAGAAAAAAGTTTAGTTCGGAAATACTGCTAGGTCAAAGGTCATGGCTAGTATTGAGCTGAATAAAACATGTAATTATCGGAAGTAAAATTTATAAAAATCCTTAATTTAATAAAACATGAACAGTACAAATTTTTGGAAGCTCGGATAGAATATTTTTTTTAATAAGTCATTTATAAAAGTGATTTTGCTTTTGGTGTCACATAAACCCCTAATTAAAAAGAATGATAATTATGAATGAATACTTTTTATTTAGAGTTTAGTCCACAAAAATAATGGTTTTTTATGTTTGAAAATTTTGGTCAGCAGTGAATTCAATTAACTTTATGCTTAAGAAAATTGGTCATTTCTTGAGGCTCGAGATGATGCAATTGAACATTGGTCATTTCTTGAGGCTTGAGATGATGCTTATTTATTGGGAGTACATAAACGAGATACTTGATATTATCTATCTATAACCTTGAAAGTGTCAACATTTAGCTATAAAATTTCTTGAGCAGTGTTCTAAGAAACTATGAACAAAACCTTGATTTTCTCCAAACGATTGAGTTTGAGATTTTTTATTTTTTATTTTTAATGTTTTCTCTGCTGGCATTAAACAGAACACCGCTTGAATCACTTATTCCAAGTACAGGAAAAAAGAACCTATTCCAATGTGCAAATATAAGTATGCGTTTCAGCTTAATTATAGCATGGTAAGCTTGACATATGTACACAGATCAATCTCTCTTGCATATGATCACAGATCACTAAACGACCTACATAACATCAACAAGACTTACTAAATGAGACATCTTTTACAATTAATCATCTAGTGTAAGTAGTTGGAATATGAAGAACAATCTGCCACTAACAGAAAACATTGGAAGCCATTGTATAACACTCATGTTTTCCGAAGTTGTACAAAAATAAAACAAAAAAAAATTGAGAGAGACTGATTGGGATTAAGGTAAATTATTGTTGTAACAGTGATTCTTCCATAATAGCACAACCATCACTAATCCCCTCATTTCTAGCAAAATTTAACATCATTTAAAACAGAATGATGATCATGCAACCATGTTATCAAGCTTCATAACCAGAGAATTGCTGCATATACATATTTTTTTTTTTCGAAAACAAAAACCTAACGTTATGAAAATTACCAAAGAAAAGAAAAAAAAAATAAGTAATTGGAAAAGCTAGGATTGAGGATGACACCTCTGCCTCTCTCTATTTCTCTTCCATTTCACACAAATAAAAAACAACTCAAATGGGATTCTCATCTTCTTCAATTTTTCAATTTAACACATCTAATCTACCACCCAAATTAGAGAACAATAAAAAACATATGAATTTAACCACACCAGACATTCAAGCTCAGCTATTTATATCATTAACAACATAAACAGCAGCATTACTGAGAGTTCCCTAATAAACAGTTGAGATGGGTCTGTAAATTACAATAATGTAATTGCAACGCAAGAATTTTTATCCAAAGAAAGACCAATTCGACCTCACCACACAGTCAAAATCAATTTTTTATAATATTGACAGCAGCAGCATCAACATTTTCTCAATTAAATACTTGAAATACTCAAGATCAATTCTCCATTCATTGACAACGACAACGACAACAAAACCATAGGAAAATTTTCATGAAAAGTTGCTCAAATAAAAAATTACAGGGTACAAGTTTATAAGGAAAAGAGCGAAAATCAAATAGTAAGAACAGAAAAGACGAAGATAAGAGGGATTACGAAGAAAGAATCCACCAGGGGTGCCGGGCATGCCCGGAATATTCTTCATCCTCACCCTTGGTGCATTCCCTCATTCTGTTGTTGGCGCATCTTCCGATGGGTGAACCAATGCATGGCACACATTCATTTTCTAATCCTTTTTTTTTTTTTTTTTCCCAATCCAACTCTTCCCCAAATCTTCCAACTCCCACCTTTTTTTTCTTCCTGAGATGAACAACGACACCAATTCTTTTAACAATTCAAAAAAGAAATGATGGGAAAATAAACACCAAAACACACAAAGCATAAAGTAAATAAATAAATAATAAAAGATAAAAATTCGTTTACCTTTTTCTCGGAAACAAAATGAACCTGAGCTTGAGAAAACAAAACCGAACCAACGAATAATTTGGAACCGAAACTGAAACGAGTTGCCTAAGATAGTGAGCACGAGATCTGAGCTCAGTGATAGAACATAAATTCGCCGAACCCAAAATCTAAAAGCAGTAGATTGTGGCGGTAGGAATCAAAGTCACGGTGGTTGGTTGGAATTTTGTTTTTGATATGAGAAGTTGTAAAAGTGAAAAGGAAAAATGTCGAGCAACCTTCACCTGCTTATTCAAATTATATTTTTGTATCTTTACATAGTTCGGCTTCGTAACCAGCAGCAAGATAACAAAGTTTCTGTAAGAAAATCATAAACAACTTCATTTGTAAAAAAAAAATTCCAATATTTCATAAATTAGCACAATTTCATAATTTCAAAAGAGAGAAGGAAGAGAAAGAAAAACCCACCAGTAGCTGAAGAACTCATCTCGCGTATGTAGCTGGTCTATTTCCGTCGTCTCTGTGGTTGGTGGCTAGTTGATTTACGTGAGAGAGGGGAAGCGGCTGGTCGATCTCCGTGAGAGACGAGAAAGATTGAGAGATGAGAGAGTGAGAGAAGATTTGGGTGGAATCGGAGGCGGAGGAAGAGATTAAAAGTTTTTAGGGCAAAAAATTCGGGGATAGAATCAGAATTTTATTTTTTTTGAATTTTTTCTTTTTTCAAATGGTTGTAGGTAATCCCACATGGGATTCACTTGAGTTTGACCATTTTTAAAGTGGTTCACTTAAGAATTCTCCGATAATTTAACTAGGTTCGATTTGACAGTTTGGTTTGGTTTTTTCTCGCACCTAACTCTAACCCTCTGTGAATCAAAGCGTAAAAGAGCAGTCTTTTCTTTATAACTTTATTGGAAATCTAATATGTGCATCAAGAATCCAAACTCTGTATTCCTTTTGTCAGAATTCGCCAAATGTTTGATGAAACCCAGAAATTATCAACAGACGTTCTGTTGAAATAATATATGTTTAATCTATCCAAAAGTATAGATAGATGTGTGAGATGATGAAAAATATATTTTTCAAGCTGGAGATCACATTGTATTTTCCATAACGGAAGTAACAAACTTTAAAAAAAAGAAAAAAAAAATGAACATTTCTGTTTGACAGTCGATAATTGAAGAATATATTATTCAAAAATTGGACAACGCAAAACCAGCTTGATATCTGTTTGAATAAGAACATATCAATTGAAGAGTTAATGAGAAATGAATTAGCTAAAAAAAAAAACTGTTGATGTGATATGTGAGATTTGGATCATCTCCGAGTGTGATACTAGGCCATTGTAATTAATAGCTAAAAACAGGTACTTTTTTCATTAGTGAGCTGCAAATGCTCTCTCTAAACGCAAGTAGAACTATCAAAATTGAAAAAAAAAACTGAGCAGCATAGAATGAAAGCTATTTTTAGCGAATTAAAACAGGCAAGAAAATTGCATCTTTATCACTGCAGACCTTCTGAGCAATCATTATGCCGAAGAGTTTGAGCTAGAAAGCATAAATCCTCCAAGGTGATATGTGTTTCAAAATTATATCAGAATATATATATATATGACAATTAAAGTGAAAAATTGAAAATTAAAAGTCGCTAATGAATTGCTCAACAGATCTTTCTGCTATCATGGTAAGTTTCTTCCGCATGCCAGCCTATTATTCCATCCATCACATTCTGCAGCAAAAGCGAGCCTTTTATCTGAATGCATTCACAATACATCAGTTTGAAATCAATTATGACACAAGATTCACATCAAATTTTCCCTTCTCTAATTCAATACCTCGCCTCCAAAACTCTTTGACGCTTATTGCCTGTGTAGTTACTCGCACACACAGCCTTTGGCTGTTATCGTGTTTTTTGCTCTAACGAAAATTCAGGATGCTTTTTTAACTAGTAACCTCAATTATCTCAGCTTCACTATCACTGTAATCTCCCCAACACTTGGTTGGTTTTTCCTCTACTACTATATTGCTAACATCTTTTGTCACACTAGTATCACCAATCATGTCACCAGCCACAGGAACTATATCTTTATGCTTTTCTTCAATTTTAGAATGAGTGCTTACATTACCTACAGATTGATCTTCTCGGGGGTTTAGTTCACCTGGCTGACTTTCAACTTCAACTTGTGTTGAGGAATTTTCATTGCTCTCCTCTACTGCAGCCTCTTTACTCTCTTCAGCTGCAGCCTCTTTTCTCTCTTCCGCTGCAGTATTGACGTCGATTTCAACACCTATGTCAACATTCACAACTGATGATGACTCTACTGAACTGATTGGAGAAGCTGGAAAACCATTCTGAGTCACTGAAACACCATTTGGTGATGCGGGATAGTTATTTGGTGATACAGGAATACCATTTGGTGACATAGGATAACCATTTGGGGAAGGCAGAAAACCATTTGGAGATACTGGATAGCCATTGGGAACCCAAGGTTGGGCAGGTACAAACTCAACAGCGTGTGGGTTCATTATTCTGGGAGGGCTGAAGTGACTTCCATCGCTATTGTGTTCCCCATTGTGGTAACTAGGTTTGTTACGTGAAACTCGATTTCCAGACCTATTATAGCCACCAGACAACCGTGGACCATATGGGACCCTTGCTGTTGCTGACTGATGAGGTGATCTCCGGACAGGGTTAACTGTAAGCATCGGAGGAATGTTCACAGGCGGGGGCAAAATTCCTCCATGATCTTTGAAACCTGGAATTGGAACTGAACCAAACACTGGAACTATGGACGGATTAAATGGAGGTGCAGCTGCAGAAAGTTTTTTTGTTGTCTCCTTTCCTGCTTCTGGTTCATCTAGCTTTTCTCTTTCAGTTGGTACTGGCTTGACAACTATACCATCATTGGATAAATCATGTGGATTTTCATCTCCCTCTGTGACCTTCATTTCAGAATCAGAGGCCTCTTTGTCCAGCAACCGAGTTGCATTATCAGTTGAAATAAATTGAGGATCTAAAGCAGTGGAAGTTGCATGAAGACTCTCCAACAGTGCAGCTTCTGACAGCACAGTTTTGGAGGCACTGGTGTTTGACTCTTTAACAGCAATGTTACCAGCTTCTGCTTCCTTGTCAGCAATAGCAATTTTTTTAACATCAACGGTTTTAGCTTCCTCTTCATCTCCAACACCAGTCTTTTGAACCTTTGAGGTTTCTCTCACAGCAGTATCTGCAACTTTAGTGTTTTGTTCTTTGTCAACAGGGCTTCTAATTTTCTCTTTGGAAAGTAAAATCTCTTCATCATTTACGGGTCTCTGAACTTTTTCTTCTTCAACATCCTTTACTGTTGTCACTTCACCAGGAATGACCTCTGTGGCAGCTGTCTCCTGGATCACCTGAGAGTTCTGTTCATTTACAAGATTTTCCTTTGGCAACTGTTCAGCCACAGCCTTCACAATTGTCCCAGGCGGAGCCAAGGCAACTTCTTTGTAGGAAAAAAGTTTTCCGGCTGCCTGAACACTAATTTGACTTGCCATTGGAGTAGACTTGGCTATTTGATTAGTTAAAGCTGGGCTAGCTGGGGCTGACTTTGGGTTTGACACCCTCTCTGGCCCACTGCTATTGGGAATGCCTGGATTATTTAGCTTAGGACTGAAGCTTGCACTCTTACTAAACTTTTTTCCAGCAGGAGCAGCTCCAGCAGAAGCAGTAGCCTCATTCGAACTTGTTTTTGTAGATGTGAAGTTAGTGGGTTTTCCTCGGTATCTTGATGTCTGAGATGCATTCATAAAGTTGGTATTCAGTTTTGCAAGGCTTGGCCTCCTAGAACCAGAAGGCTTACGACCTGTAAGTGTACGACTCTTAGGGGCAGCTTCTTGCCAACCTTCATCTGAGGTGTCATCTTGTGCAAGATCATCAAATGAATTTAGAATTACTGACTGATCTGGTTGACTTGAATCTGATTTCTCATTTCTAGGTTCTGCAAATTGGACTTCAGTTTTGTTCTCTTTATCACTTGAATTCTCTGCAGTGGGATAACTAGGCAACAAATTTTCATCCTTTTGGTACTCATCCAGGACAAGTTCCCAGTTCTGCTCTGGTTTTCCTTTGACCTGTAAAGTAAAGATAATTTTACTTCCTTCAGACTACTTCAACAACAAAACTGACACATTAGAGGATGTAAGATATTAAAACCAAGGACTAGGAACAAGCTTATGACCTTTGCTCGAGCTCTCTTTTGGGCTTCTCTTGCCTTCATATCAGCATCAGGGGTTATATAATCCAGGAGGTCTGATACACTGATCCAAAAATTACACATGAGCGTTAATATCAAAATGATATCAAACATCATTAGTAAAGCCATAACACAAACATAAGAATCCTGTTCTTTTATAATAACTCTAGTTCGACTTGGAAGTAACATCCATCCAGAGGTTTATAGCTTCTAGGCAAGAACAAAAAGCCCAAAACAAATGATAGGAAATATGACAAAACAGAGCGCCTCTAAGAACATGTTTAATTCCATTGAAAAATAACAGAGAGAATATGCGTTCAACAAAATACTGCAACCCTGTCTCAATTTCTACTCAAATTCTTCACTTTAAGCTATGTATCCACAAGTAATGATATCAAATAACTATATGAGAGGAGCTTTGTTTCTGGTCTCTAGAAAATCATACCCTTTCAGTAAACTAACCAATTTAAGTTTAATAAATTCTTGAACAATATAAAATTTCACTCTACATTTTGGGCATATAGATTGATGTGCAAACGATAATTATACTCATAATTATTACCTTAAATGACCTTTGCTGGAGATTGAGGCATCTGGTTTTGGAGTACCATTACGAGCAGCTTCTTGCTGCTCCAAAGCCTTGGACTCGAAATACTCGAGCCATGCAGCAGCATCCTTTAAAATTTTATGTTTTTAGTAAATTGAAGAATGACAATTGCCATTTTAAGAAAGGATTCAGCAATCTAGCCTTGAACCTAATATTACCTGTGTACGTAGATCCTCAGACCCAAGTTTTGCCTGCAAGATCTGTAAGGTAGTCTGTTCATGCTGAACACTTAAAGTGTATGCTTCCATCAAAGAGAGCGCAATAGCTATAGCATGATAGCTAGCAGCCGTCTGAAGTAAAGGTTAACATCAATTAAATGTATTTAATATGTTTATAACTACCATACTCATTGAAGACATTTTTATATAGAAATTAACAAGAATGAGCACATAGATTCTCTCTCTCTCTTTCATACACACAAACACACAAGACAGGAGGAATTAGAGAATTTAGCTCTTCGGCAATCTTTGGTCAATTTAGAAATTATATGTCCAAGACCGCGCAAGAAGGGGAAGGAGATGGCAATATTTGATTGTGGCAAGGTTCCATATCTTTAAGCCATGTTTGAGTCTAGAACATAGAACTGATATTTTGAAATCTTCTTAATGTACTGAAGATTATGAAAACCACATTCATCATGACAGGTTAAAAATTTCGTATATACCATATTATTTATGCCAGCTCTTAGAAAACTTACCACCCACCTTAATGTTTAGATATAGACATACAGCATGTCAAAATGAGTGAAGGTAACAATCTAAATTCAGTATTGAGCTAGATTTCAGTAAATATTGACTCCAGAAGTGATACGTTACAAAAGGAAATTAAGTTTAAATTATAAGGTTGAAAAAAGTCAAATTTATGCAATAACACTGAAGTCCCACACGAAACAAGAAAGCAACTAGTTTGTGTATAGTAGAGTAAGGTATAAAAACATCTATTTCTAATTAAATTATTACTTGAGTTTTTAACTTTGATAGTGTGGTTGATTTATGATTTCTGTCATCCACCAGTTACAAAATCTAAATGAAAGCAATAAACTAAGTTTTACAAGTAATCAAGGTAAGGTTTCGGATGGTATAATACCATTTACCTCTTTCATAATATACATACGAGCAACTTGTAACACACTTAGAGAGATGCAGAGAACAGAGAGAGATTGATATATACATATATATATATATATATGTATATATATACACACACATATACATAATATATAATATACATATATGTGTGTGTGTGTGTATATATATATATATATCGAGAGAGAGAGAGAGAGAGAGAGAGACCTGTATGTGATCAGCTCCAAGTAACCTTTGATTACACTTTAAAGCCTCATGGAGATATCTAAGAGCAACATGGACATTCCCCAATCCTTCTTCCATCATGGCTACATTAATATATGTTGCAGCAGTATTTGGATGAGATGGCCCACATGTTAGGTGCAGAAGATATAATGCACGATTGACATACCTAGAACAAGGACAGATTTTTTTTGAATGAGCTATACAATTTTTGACTGATGGGATATCCTCTAGATGCAGAGTGGAAGTTTTATAGTTAATAAGAAAAGAAAAGGACGTCTACTGTTATAGATCCATGGTCCGCCAGCCAATCTTTGACACCACTTTTACTAACCAAGGTAGAAAAAGAAAAATTAAGCATGTGCAATTTAAAATGAAACTCCTGTTGATATATAGTTAGGCCCCCCACCAAACAATAGCTCAAAGTAAAGAATATTCATGGTCTATCAGAACAGTGTCAATACTCCTTTCCTGAGGGAAAAGTATGATGTCTACTCTTATAAATCCATGGTCTGCAAATCTTTGGCACCACTTTTACTAACCAAGATAGAAAAAGAAAACTTAAGCATGTGCAAAATTTAATGCAACTCCTGTTGACATGTATAGTTAGGCCCACCAAACAATAGCTCAAAGTAAAGAATATTCATGGTCTATCAGAACATTGTCAATACTCTTTTTTTTCAACTCCTTAATCCTGAGCAAAAGTAGATTTTTAATATTTGTTTCTGTCGATTGAAAGTCCAAAATCTTTTAACCATGGCTTCATCTCATAGAAGATTTAGGTCCTAATAATTCCTTCACTTTCCCCACATATTTTAAAATGCTTTTTCAATCCAAGGACATTAGGAAAATGGATATTACCATGAGTCGGTAAAAACAAAAGATAGCACAAAAACTGAAGAACTTTAATGTAGCCATCATGTTGTGGACATCTAAAGTTTTAAGTTTTCAATTAGAATTAAGATAGATATGACAACATACTTCAGGGCCAATTCTGTGTGTTGAAGCCGATAGTAGAAAACAGCTAGATCCCCATAACTTTTCATTGTATCAGGATGATCGAGTCCAAGCTCTCTCTCATTAATATCCAGTGCTTTTTGTTGATATATGGTTGCCTGGTTCGAATTAAGAGAAAAAATATTAAAAATTACTCCAGAAAGTGTTACGATAAAAAAGAAATCTCATTTATAGATTTAACCAAAACTTTCATTTTAAATGAGCCTGTGATGTCTTTGTGTGTGTGTGAGTGCACGTGTGTGTTCATGTAAGTGTACATCTTTTACATAGTTGACCTGTTAGGTCACAATTAACAATCATCTAAACTTTAAAGGCCATGCAACCTCTATAATTTCAACTCTGACTTTATATGGTCAAAGTTAAATATCACTTGTTAATTCACATGAATAAATGATTTTAAGTATATTACAGTGGGTACCTGATTGAAATCGCCAGTGTGGTACAACACTACAGCCAGAAGACTATAAGCTCCTGCAGTCATTCGGTGATAAGGTCCACATACTGACACAAGTTTTGACAGTGCCTTCGCAATTGGATGAGGAAGATTTGTTCAATCAGTTGATTTTTTAAAAACGAAGCAAAACAACAATAAGAACTGGTTATTCCTTACCTTAGTGCCGAAATTAACAGCATCCTCCAGTTTACCTTTGTCCAAGGAAGTTTTGGATGATTCCAATAGTGTACGCCCATCAGCAGATGAACATGCAACATGCTGCAGAAAGAGAAACATATCCACTTCAGTTCAAAATCCCAGAAGATATCCAACAGTCATATCCCAGTTTCCAACTTATTAGTGAAGAACTTACCTTGTATACAGGAACCATGCTTATGATATCAGATTTCTTAAAAGGAGATGCAGTTTCCATGTTATAATCCCTTGGAACGAGCTCAAGTCCAACCTGATCAAAGGTTACTACACTTAAGAAACAACAAAGAAAATGCATATGCTCTACAGTAAGCCCTAAGATACTAGCAAACAAGTTTTAGTCATTGTACCTTGTGGCTCAACCCACGAAGAATAGCAAACTTTCTAAGCTCCTGGCCACTTTCATTTTTCCACTTCCATCCAAATCTCTTCCAAAGGAAAGTGTCCACCCACGTCCATTTTAATTTATCATCATCAGTAGCATGTGCATTCACATTTTCAACTGATGGTGTTCCTAGCAATATATTTAAACATGATGCTATCGATGCAGCCCAGTCAGCAACATTATCAACTGCTGCTACAACAGCTTGTAGTATGTGTTTGTAGGCTCTTACAATCATTTCGTGTATACAAAGTGATTGTACATGGGGGAGTTTATCAGCAAGTTCAACCTAGCAAGATAGGAGGAAAAAGTAGAATGTAAGAATCAGATAGATAGTTTAAACCAGCTATAGAATTTATCAACACGTCAGGATAATCAAGTATTGAAGGTCCTATTGGAGATATAGGTGACTACAGTGAGTAAAATTACACTGCTCATGACAAAACCAGTGCATGAAGCAATAAGCATAACCACTGAAGAAAAAGAGATCAAATAGGTAAAACTAGATGAATCAACAATGGTCAAGTTGCACATGCTTGAAGTATGACCAAGTTCCAGAATTTCTGATCTAGCAAAAACATTAAGAAGTTTTTGAACTTCAACAAATGCCTAATAGCCACAAAATAGGGAGCAGTTCCTCATATGGTTAGAGTTATCATTTATTTTGGAGATGGTAGTTATAAAATTTGCACCCCTCATTTAGACAGACAAGAAAATATAGCTTCTCAAACATTGAGAAACTCATTAATTCAAAAACCTTTATTTATTATCTTGGAAATAATTGAAATGAAATTGACAGAACCTTCGCCAAGAGATAGCAATAAGGAAAATAAGAGTCATCGCAGATGGCTAGCTCATGTTGCATAAAGAAAGATGTATGCTGAACCATTTATCCAAGCATTTAAAAAGGAACAATATTTAGGCTCCAAGTAATGATCTCTCTCTCTCTAAAACCTCAACATCTTCAGTGATCATGAAAAACTGTTTGCTTCAGTGATGACAAAAAATTGTTAGTAGCTTTCTAGGAAATTTTCTAGGCTCCAAATGAACAACTATGACAATTTTCTTTTCATCTAACATACCAATCTTCACATATGTAACCCATGAAATTGACAGAACCTTCGCCAAGAGATAGCAATAAGGAAAATAAGAGTCATCACAGATGGCTAGCTCATGTTGCATAAAGAAAGATGTATGCTGAACCATTTATCCAAGCATTTAAAAAGGAACAATATTTAGGCTCCAAGTAATGATCTCTCTCTCTCTAAAACCTCAACATCTTCAGTGATCATGAAAAACTGTTTGCTTCAGTGATGACAAAAAATTGTTAGTAGCTTTCTAGGAAATTTTCTAGGCTCCAAATGAACAACTATGACAATTTTCTTTTCATCTAACATACCAATCTTCACATATGTAACCCATGAAATGATATGTAATTGCAATTATAGAATATCTAACCATTCAGAACTTTAAAGTTTACCCAAAAAAAAAAACTTTTTGAACTTTAAAGTATAAATTTATATGCCAACTACCATTTGGTGAATTCAAAAACTAGCACTCTATTATTAAAAAATTATGAGTTTTTCTTTTTCTTTTCCTAACTCAAAGATTACAGGTCAGTAATTTGGGACTGTTTCAAAATCTTATGAATTACATGTTACGGTAGAATCAATCACAAAAGTTGATGATAGAGAAAGTAATGAAGTGAAACTTACCACACGGCCCAAAGAACACATTTGCAAACCCCTGGTATGCATAAAATCTGTTAATGTCCTTCCATCAACGGGTGAAAGTTCAAGGGAGCCAAAATCTGCTACCTAACAGTGAAGGCCCAAAAAAACAAATCAACATACTGAGGCAAAAGTCAACAAATGAGATGTTGACTAGTACAGCTTACCAGTTTTGGAAGTGCAGTATCTGCATAGTATTTGTGTGCCATCTCAATCAACTCATCAGGCAACTGCCAACATGAACATAACCAAAATAATATGCATGAATACAGGATACATGGGAGTAAGCAAAAAATAGTTACAGGTTTGAATGGAATTTTAAAAAAGCATTCACAGTGCAGAAGTTTTATAGGTTGGAGAAATGAATAAGTATGGAACCATATAGAAAAATATGGGGAGTCAGAGAAAGCAGATGGAAAACCTTAAGATGAAGTCCGGTATCTGATTCTTTAAGACGCAAATATGCTGCATCTGGAAGCAGATTTCTCCACATCAATTCCTTCTCTGCATCTTGTTTCTCTTGCTCCTTTTGATTACTTGAATCTGAATTCTTATTCATGTCAAGGTTGTAACCAGTGGGTGCTTCTTTCCCCTGATCAGTTTTGCCACTCTTGACATCCATTTTCTTCTTTATTTCCTTTAGCAGTCCACCTTGCTTTCCAAGACCCTTGATAGCTGGCTCAAGTTTAGGTTCTTCAGTTTTCTTAGAGTCGGTTTTACCTGGAGCCTGATTTTGTAAATGTTGCACCCAACATGCTCCTAGCTCCCATCTGATTGACTTTGTATTCTTAGTGGGTTCTTCCTGCAACCTCAGCAAACTCTTTTCTAGTACTTTCCTCACCAAAGATCTAGCAGAACGTAAATCTTCAAAATCTGCACTCTGTAATTTTTGAATAGTACTTGATGATAGAGGCAAGGATGACTTGTGTAATAGCATTCTTAGGCTGTAATGTAAAATGCAATAAAAGAAATGTTAGTGACCATTTCTATATGCATACATCGATTTTTAGTTGTAAAAGGAAGAGAATTTCCAGAACATGTTTAAATTACAACTAATATGCTTAAAATACATCAGTTGACCTGTTGACATTCAAGGCATTGGCACCTCCTTCAGGCTGGTCCTCAATATCAATGTCCTGAGGAAGAAAACTCCCCTTCCACTTCACCTCAGCAGAAACTTTCACAACAGCTGTGAAGCCACAATGTCTAACAACTACTACACCTAAAGTAGCAGTATCCTACAAGGCCAAGAATTGACTTCAGATAAGTATAAGCCCTGCTTCAATAGACTACAGAAAGCATTTAGAAAAACTAACATACTCACATGAACCGTTGCACTCTCATCAGCAGTTATGCCTTTTAGTAAGTTTCTCTGAGCAAGCTCCTGTTGTGACAATCCAAGAACCTGGCTACTATCATTTTTACAATCCAACTTTGTGCCTGCATCAGGAACATCTCTTGTAACCTTAATAATTAGATCTCCAACTCTTTCCTCATGTGCAATTGAGACAGTTGGATGGTTCAAGGAACATTGGTTACTATCAATGAGAGTCCGAATTGATGTAATAGCTCTGAAAACTGACACGTCGACGAATAAACTATGAAGCAGGAAGGCTTTTCGGTCTCGAATTTGCCTCTCTTCTGCTGTTTTGCAAGGCATTGCTGCGAGAACTGCAAACTCTTTTGCCCATGGCCTCAAGTCATGTTTTCCATCTCTTCCTTGACCACCCCCAGTTCCTCCCCAGTTTTCATCTTCCACGGGAAGGGATAGGAAAACAGATGGATTATCAGCAACAACAGGAGGGACAACCCATGAATTTGCCCGGAAACCATAAGGAAGATTGCCAAACTGAAATGAAAAAGATGTATTAATATAATTATATTCTGATTCTTCTCTTAGTAATGATTAGGTGTGAAGATTTTTTAAAATGGAAATATCTTTTACACTTACTTTATTGTGTTCCGTGAAAGCTTTCATAAGAGCATTGTATGCCTGCAAGAAAGTTATAACTTTCTTGTAAAAGGAGCTTCATATCATCTCATAAATGGAAAATAGCAAAAGCTTTTGCCCAGTAACATGTAAGAGATCAAGCAAACAAGATGTAAAATCATGTTCATCCAAAAGAAAAAAACCAAGATACATACCCATATGCATAAAATTTAATAATAACAATAACAATAAAAAGAAATAGAAACAGAAACAGAACAAATAATATATCTATATTATTTATATATTTGCGTTTGTGTGAGTGGAACTTACAGCTTCGAATGCCCTGCTTATCTGCTGAAGAAGACCAACCAAAGAGTGACTTATAAGAAGACGTTTCCCAGAAGGATAAAACCCTTTTCTCGAGGCAACAACTGTCGTTGGCTTCCCATTGCAAACTCGAACCTGCACATTCAATTACACACACACACACATATATATAAATATATATTCACATGCATCAGCAATTTAATTCAAGTAAATGACAGAAATTAGATGTAGAAAAAAAAATTAATGTAAAATAAAGTAACACTAAACAAATAATCCTCACGTCAATTTGGAAGAAATCTTCAGTCTTATCCTCAAGGAACGGACGAGTAGATCTTCGAATATCTGCAAAATGGCCGATTCATGGACATTAATCATCAATACTCAAAACAAACTTAATTAATTACCCAAAGCAGCAGCAGGAAAAAGAAAAAGAAAATAATTATTATTATTATCACTATCGCGCTTCTCTAATCTCGACTGTATATCTATAATCTAAGCTCGCAAGACTCTGATGAACGCTTGGGAAACAAGTTCAGGAATTCACGTGCATTGAACAAAAATAACAAAGGAAATTAGAGATGGAACGCACAGTGGAGAGGCGGCGTGAGGTGCGCGAATGAGAAGAAATCGTAGAACTGGCCGAGTCTCGGTGGAGGACACATTGAGATTGGCGAATCGCCGCCTTTCTCTGCGTCTTCGCTGTTCTTATCCCCATTCGGACTCCTCTGGCCGGCCGCAATGGCCGTCCCCGGCTTCTTCTCACCTGCAGCATTGCCCTTCTGCGGATTGACTTCGTCGGCGTTCGGCGAAGTAGTCTCGGTCTCCTCCGAACCGGGTTCCTTCTGAGCCGGTTCTTTAGGGATTGGTCGGCCGGCCGGTTTGGGAGAAGAAGATGAAACGCCGAAAGAGGTGGTGCACGCGACGATGTCTAATAATCGTCGGATATGAGAAACGGCTAGTTCTTCCGTATAATCCTCTGGAATTTCAAAATTATATTATAATAAATGGGAGAGCGATGGTAAAATACATTGAAGTGTAGGCTAAGAACCCTGTGCTTTTGTTGTGAACCTTTGACCTGTAAGCACTGCTAGGGAAATGAGGAAGCATTTACCTTCGACGATGGTGAGGTGGCAGGGTTTGAGAGAGAGGATGTCCACCGAGTCTTTCAGTCTGGGACCTCGCACCTGATAAAATTAAAAAACATATGTTGGTTTGTTAACCAATGCACGTGATAAAACAATAACATATTAATTGCCAAAAACAAACATAAAATGCACGTGATAAAAAGGGATCCATGCCTTGTTGTGGGTCTCAAGTCTCAACATTAATGTGTCTTCTTCTTCTTTTTTTTGACAAATTCAACATTAATGTTTGGATGGTGAAATTTTTTTTAAGAATGATATTAATTATTTATCAAAAAATAAAAGAATACTACAATTTTTGTATGAATAAGAATGGTACTAATTACTAAAGTCTTCATATTATTTTTTCTTACAATTTTAGGATGTTCAACATTATTTTTTATTTATCAATATATCCCCGATCTAATTAGAACATATATTAATAAGACATATATACTTTTGAAGACAACCTAGTGATAAAGTAAAATATTTTTTTTTTCAAACTGAAATTTTAAATTGGAATCTCCAATCCAAGATTACTTAAATAGAGTTAGACTCGCACCAGATTATTCTTATAATTTTATTATTACATTTTTCTATATAATTCTTCAAATCACTTTAAGGATAGTCTTACTATAATATATATATATATATAATTTGTTTGTATATTATATTCTATATATATAATGGTGCACAAATGAAAATATCATTAACTTTTTTTCTTTCATAAAAAAGATATATTAATTCATCATTTTTTTCTTACAATTTTAGGATGTATGATATTATTTTTTATTTATCAATATATAACCAATCTAATTATATTAAATGAGTTAGTGGCCACGAAAACATATATTAATAAAATATACATAATGAGTTAAACTCTAACATCAAATTTTCATTTATAACTCTTTAGATCACTTCAAAAATTTGAATTTAAAAATTAATAAATAATTTATTATTGATTGAGTAACATATTTAAGTACAGTTTGAAAAAAGTGAACAGGCAGAAATTCGATAAACCATAAATAAATTTGAAAATCTCAACCATAAATAAATTCAAACTTTTTAATGCATACTAGCTTATACTACCAAATATGCCATACAATATGACAATTTTTCTTTGGGCTTCACCATAATTATTTGGGCTTCGCCTGCCCCAATTTGACTTCACTCTCATAAATTTTTAACTCAACACGCATCAAAATTATTATATATGTAAAAAAAAAAATTATGATACATATTTAATAGTGAAGTTTTAGTATCCACTATATCAGTAAAATTTAAGTTAAAAGGATTTGATTTTTTTAAAATTAAATTATAAATACTAACTTTTGGTATTTTTACATTTAAATTGAATTTTATCAGTACAAATGATAATATTAAGAATCAAAATTAACATCTATATTTTAAAAATGAAACTAACTGTTTACTATATAAATATAAAAAAGAAAATCCCCAAAATGATAACCCCCGCTTGGGGTTATCTGGACCGTGGTTTATACTATTTTGTTTATAAAAAGAACCTCTACCGTCAAATCATATGACCACATTATGACGTCTCGTACTATGTAAGGGCCAAGTGGCCCATACAAAAATTCTCAATGAGGAGACTTCTACAGTATTTGAAATGGTTATACATAAAAGAACTGAAATAATATTATCTATAAATAATTTATATTATTTTATCAATTGATTGCACTGTCGATAAGTGTCCCTAATCGTATCATAATTAGTGTAACACTGTCTGATTGAAGTACCAAACTCAACCAAAAAATCAAAAATAAACTCCCTAATAATCAATCAAAACAACTCCTAAATCTTGATCAAACTCCGTAATGAAAAAATCACACACCGTCCGAGCGGTGGTCCAAGATGTCGGACTAAAACGATGAAAAGTCTACCGATCGAACGGTAAGGAGTTGGGTCTATGTAAATGAAAGCGACGGCATAAAAGAAGAAGAAACGGAAAAGTGGGTCCGAGTGGCGCACGACAGCAGGGAAAGTACGTACCTCGTGTGATAGGGAGAAGTTGGTCAAATGGCATGTATCGACATGCACTCCCAAAAGCTTTCTCACATCTAAGATCCTGTCCGTAGAGATACCCTGTACAGTACTCCCCCCAAAACTAAGTTATTAACTTTCATTAATCAAATTTAAATTTCTTAAACTCAACAATAAATATAAAAATAACTCTATAATTTGTTTGAAAATACATAATTTTTTTATAATTGTTTTTTAAAACAATACAATTCCAAAAGAAGATTCGAAATATTAATTTTTTTTTTGTTTGCTTGCTTGGAAGGAACTAGTTAAAGTGCATTGGGAAGCAGAGGTGAAAGATAGAGAGGGATTTTCCTACCTTAAGAGTCACTTGCGATTCCTCTGGTGTTTCAACGGTAATTTCAATTACAGTGGGCAAAACTGCAAATAAATATGGTGGAATAATATGAGTAAATAATAAAATAAATAAAATTTATATGTTTGGTAGTAAAGAAAATTGTAAGAAATTAAGAAGTGGAAAATTGAAATTCAGAGTTGTAATATTTAAAAAATATTCCAACTTATAGTCAAAGTAATATAGTTTTCTCCAGCTAGACCGTATTTGAGCTCTGCCATTACCATTAATGGTAATAATATAAGAAGAAAAAAAGAGAGTAGAAAAGTAGAAATAAAAACGGGAAGAAGCTTTTATTATAAGGACCTTTCTCTTCCTTCTTCTTCTTTTCTCCTTTGGCTTTATGTGGCTTCGTCTTGCTCGCCTTGGGAGCCATTGCTTGCCCAAACTACAATAACTGTTCTTTTCTTTTTCTCTTAACTTCAATTGGGTCTCTTCCAAACAATCGAAATATTATCTCTGTTGGAATTTAATTACAAAAAACAGTTACTACTCTTCTTCAATATCTTACCCAAAAACCTTGACTTTTAGAGAAACTCAAAATTGAGTAGTAGTAGAACCTCAAGCAAATAAATCCACACAAAAAACCCAACAAACTAAATTTAATTAACAAGCAACAAAATTAACCCTATAAGAAGCCAAAACTCAATGTAAGCGAAAAACATGCAGAACCCATAAGAAAGGAAAAATATATGGAAGATGAAGAGGCAGAGCAGAGAGGAAGTTGGGGGTCTTTTACATGGAAAAAGACAGAGGGATTGAAATGGGAGGGAATTGAAGTGAAGTGAGAAGGTAGAGCATAATAAAGAGTGAAAGAGAGCTGGGGGGACACAGAGAAAAAAGAAAATTAAGGTATATGTGTGAGAGGAAGAGGAAGAGAAAGATATGGTGAGAGAGAAGATTTGAGAAAGAGAGAGAGGGGGAGAGAGATGGATAGGATAAGGTAAGCCAAGCCAAGCAGCGCCTTATAGAAACGCATATAGAGAATGTAAGGCCAGCGATTTCGGGCCTCTCCTTTTTTTCCTCTTCCTCTCTTGCACCTAATTATCACCATTCACCTCTCTCTCTCTCTCTCTCTCTCTATTTGTATGTATGTCATTGGGAAAGCACAAGGAGCTGGACATCAAAGGGCTATCATATCGTCATCTCCTAATGTTGGACTTTCCTGGATTAATCTTGTGAGCCATGAGTGTTTGCCACGTGTACAAAGGAAATATTTTTGTAATTTTATTCGTAATTAATTCTATTTATTTACAAAAAGAACAATCTGAATAATTTAAATGCTGTGAAGCTCAAAACCATTTTGGAATCAAAAGAAAAAAATAACGAAAAGAAGAAGACAGTTTTTAACTGTGTTATGTATTCTTACTAGCTATTTGTTTAATTTAGTTTGTGTTGTTATTTATTTTTCTATTATTATTTTAAATTTTATGCATATATATTATTTTTAGTGCATTTCTCAATCTGTGTAAAGTACTTTGTTAAAAACTACCATGCCTTAATGCAACATGTGTATAATATGTCGTGCGTATATACAAAATCCTAGACTCATGTGTAACCTTATCTAATAATATGTAGTGCATATATACAAAATCCTAGACTCATGTGCAACTTTATCTAACACCATACTTATATTTAAAAAAAAAACAAAAAAACAAAAAAACACCATATTTATCACATGAGATTCATATAGCACATATATGTGTGTGTGTGTGTGTGTGTGTGTGTAAGGCTAGAAGAAGTACTTTCATAAATAAATAAATAAATAAATAAAGCTAGAAGAAGTCTATAAAATCTAAAATTCGAATCTTCTAACATCAGTATAAAAAATAAATAAATAAAACTCATTATAAGCATCAGTAATAAGTTATTAATAATGGGATACATAATCCATCAAAATGATTATTATTTAAAAATTATTGCTAACTTGTTTTTGAGAATTAATGCCTAGATTTGGTTATATTTGGTTTTGTTCTTCATTTGTTGTTTTTACATTGTTTGTATTACCGTTTATCATATTTGGCTGCATTTTATTTTATTTATTATTTTTTATTAATTTTTTTTAATGAATAGACATTGCTATTAAGCACCAAAAAGGCCCAAAAAGGACTTTACAAAGAAGAGTTCAACCCAAGAATATCTAAATTTAACAAGTCCAGAAGCTTAGTGTGGAGAAGATTTATTAAATTACAAGATTTAAAATCAAGTAAAATAGAAAGTTAAAGGCCTTCTTGGCCCAAAAATCAGCCACTTTGTTGGAGATTCTGGCGTTCCAATTTAGTTTCCAATTAAAATCCTTGAATTTCTGTTTTAAGACCAAAATATCATACCTTGTACGCCAGTCCAAAGGACATCCTTCAGCATTGATTTCTTCGACCCGTTCCTAACTTCTATGCCACCACGCAGCAATCACAGCATCCCAAATAATGGCCTTAATAACGGCATCTGACCAGCTTCGACATCAAGAATAGAGTTTTCATGCGTGATCTTTAACCACCAAAGCCCCATCTATTTTTATATAAAAGCATCTCTAATAAAATATAAATTGTTAAAATTAACATACCACATAAGTACATATAAACATTATTTTAAAAAAATGTTCTCCAATGATAATGTCTATAATGAATATCGAGCTAACGTGACTTGAACATTATTAAAGTTAATATCTATTTTTAGAAGTTCTGTCAGACATTGTCAAATTTCTAAAAATGTAAAATTTTCTATTAATATCTAATATATTTAAAAATTAAAAATACTTAATAAAATATATAATTAATTAATAACTATAAATAATCTTTGTGCACATTACCATTGGAGAATAATTTTTAAATTAATTGTGCATCTATGCTACATAAATTTAAACAATGTCTATTTTTATGACACATATACAACAATCCACATTCTCTATTGGAGATGCTCTAAGAGCAATCCGTATTAACCGTCCACTTACCAGCAAGAGGAACAGGCCATAAATGTTGCTCCTCTGGCCTCGAAACAAATGAGGCAGAGTTATGCACCAAGAAATCCTTCATCACCATTTCAAAATCAGCCACATAATCCAAATTGTTTTTTTCTTGAAAATAATTTTTCATTCCACTACAAAAAATTTGGCCTACAGCTACAAAATTCATAGCTACAAAATTAATTTTGTGACAAAAAATACCATTTCAGTTTCAAAAAACTTATTTCGTGACTGTTTAAAAAAAAATGTTATTTTCAGTTACAAACTTTGAAATTGTAACAATATTACGTAACTAACTGGTGAATTTTTCGAAAAAAAAAATTTCCTTTAAAAATTAAACACCTATTGTTACAAATTTTTTTGTTTTATGACTAAATACTTTTAATTTGACTGGTCAACTGATAAAATATATGCAGTCACAAATATTATTTTCGTAACAAAAAAAATGTATTTTTTAAATTGAAATAATAAATAAGATAAACAATATTGTCCAAACTAGCACCGTTTTGGTAAACAATTTTGTTTTCCTCCCTCTCTTTCCTCTTTTCCCTTCCCTCTCATATCTATTTTCTTCTATCAAAGACCTTGCAATCTGCAGATCTAGCCCTCGCGCCTCCACGATCTATACGGAAGACCTCACAGCCTAGCTCCTTCCCAATCTGAAAAACCCACTGTCAGGCTGACTTGCTTGGCCTTTTCTTTGCTGTCGATTAATCCGTCTTTCTACCTCTCATCAAAGCCTTTTTTTCTTGTGTGTTTCTTCTAAATTCAGAGTGTAGTATAAAATTTTCCCCTTAAAAGGTAAACTTTTTGAATTTGTTTTTAATGGGTATGACGAAATTAACAACATTTTCTATGGTCTTTTAACGAATACAAATGGTTCAAATTAAAAAATATATATGTTATAATCGGAGGGTGGATAACAGCTTTTGTTGAGTTTGCCATGAGGTCTAAAGCATCTCGCCGATAGTCCCCTGCAAATGGTGGATGAGAGAGAAGCTTAAAGAATAAGGGTATTTTGGAATTTTATTTTTGTGGAGGCAAGTATAGATATATTTTGGCATTGCAAGTAGAAAACTATCTTGTTTCTCTAGAAGTTGAATCTCAAATTAGCAATCTCCATTGCAACCGATTCTGGTCCAATTCTCCATGTATTTTACCATGGAAAAGGGTTTGATATCAGTGGACCGGTGGGCAAGTGGGAGCCAAGCCTACTTCTTTACCCACCTCCATTCTGACCACACTCAAGGTCTGTCTTCTTCCTGGTCCAACAGCCCTATTTTCTGCTCCCATCTCACCGCTAAGATCTTCCCTTTCAAATTCCCTTGCTTCAACCTCTCTTTGCTTCGCATCCTCCATATTGGCTAATGGCACTCGATCAAACTTCATTCGCCTTGGACCGGTTCAGAGACATGTGTTAAGGTTATGGCCATTGATACTCATCATTGTCCCAGTATATTTCTGATTTTAAACTGTGGTTTGTTTGCTCACCAACTGTTTGCATTAAGTCCTCAAAGAACAATTTGAATTAGGATGAATAGATAAGGACTATTGAATTAATTAGCTATGGTAAACATTAGTGTTTCTATGGATGGAAATATCTATTTGGAGGTTATTGTTTTTCTTTTGGGCTGAAATTCTTGTTACGAATTGTGATGAAATTGCTCAAATTATGTTGTTATGTTTGCAAGCAGGTACAATTATGTTCTTGTTCTGTGGAGAATTTGGATGCTCGCTGTACACTGGCGATTTCCTTTGGGAAACAACGAGCAAGAGAGCAAAGATAGGGATGGCCATGCTCTTGAATGCTGTTAACGATGTCGCAGTTGATATCCTTTAATTGGATAATACATACTGCAACCCATCTTATAATTTCCCTCCTCAGGAAGTTGCCGCTCAGCAGCTGCGCCTACCTATTTCTCAGAGAGCATTTGTAGTTCACCTAAGATAATATGGTAAAGTCCACATACTTTTCAGCAGTAAATCACTAAACGATACCCAATTCTTATAAACCTTGTGAAAATCAAAGATTTGATTTAACATATTTTTCTTTCAAGCAATTTTTCCATTTGGTGTGTCTAAACAATTTTTTGGAGATTGTATCTTTTTCAAACTCTGGAAAAACATTTTGGGTGAATTTTGGGATGTGAAACTTTGAGGTTTTGGTTCGATTGGAGCTAGACTATTAGTAATTTCTCCAATTTTAGCAATTAATTCAAAAAGTATGCCAGATTCCAAATTTTAGAGAGCTTCAGAGGGTCGAAGTTCCTAGAGACCACGATTAGAGAGAATGTGCATAATGACAGCTAGAAAAAGAACGATGAGACTATTTCCAGGTGATTTGGATTGTTTTCGTCAATTCTTTTATTTAATAATATATGCATATTATTGTTAAATTTATTTGTTGAATAAAAATTAAATTAAGTTCTCTAGTCTCATTTTCATAGATTTGTTTCAATCTCATTTTATTCTTTATTGCTCTGGACTTTAGAAATGAATGTTTTAAATTTATTGCGTTGTTTTTCATTGAGGAACTTATGCAAAAATTCTCTGTGTTTCTTCTTCAACATGTTTGCTATTTGGTGCTGATTGATTGAGATACAACAAAAGCATCCTTGTAGGGAAGTAATCCATGACATTATCTCAAAAGTTTCAAATTATTGGTAAGAAATTCTGAATTTTTTAGTTTTTTGAGGTACTGATGAATATTGGGTATGTTAGATGACATGCTCTATAAGTTTTTTCGGGAGAATAGAAATATAATATGAAAATATTTTAGCCAAATTATTTGTGTGTGTTTGTTGAAGAAGCATCAATCCCTCCTTTGTCAATGCCATAGATTTGGCAATTTTTGCTGCTTATTTAAAATTAAATAAGATGGCTTACTTTCTTTCATTGAAATAGTTTTCAACTTTTAAACTGTTATGTTACACTTTATAACTCTGTTGTTGCCTTTTAAGAGACATGTACTTCCATCCAACTATATATAACTTTTTGTTGCTTTGTTCATATTTTTGGAAAGGATAGCATTTATTTCTTTCATATTCTTTGCAGGTTATACAAGAAGTTATGAGGCACTACTCCATACCTGAAGAGTTATTTCACAAGGTCTGCATCATCATAGACAATGTAAGATTTGTAAGGTTGCAATTGGATTTTGGGCCTTCTCTCTATCTATCTCTAATTTTGAAGGTCCTTGGTAGAAATAAATGTTACTTTTTATTGTGTCTGCTCACTTGTATGGTATTTTGTTCCAATGTGACAAATATAATGTTCTAATCCAGTTTCATTTTTATACATATTGAAAAAATTCCAGCAAATGATATCAAGAAAGAGTTGAAGTCTGCTATTGTATCTGAAGATGCTATTGAGCAGCTACTGCAAGTTCTTTCCATTAAGTCATTGACGGAATTGGAAGGTTGGTATATTAGTTTAGAAGTTTTTATTAATCTTCTTTTGGCTTAATGTTGAACTGAACTGAACCAAGTCCACTGCCATTTGGTAAAAAGTAGCCCTTCTGAAATATTTGAACTGAAATTCTACAATGATATGTTAACTTTTATTTTTGTGCAGTAAATGCAATATTATGACAAGGCCTTTGAGAATAACTAAGCAGAGTTCTATGTATTTTTAGTAGTATTGGTATTTTCAATTCAAATTACATATGCTATATCTTTCTGCATGTAGAGATACTTAAAGGCACTGGAGATGCAGTTGCTAATCTGAAATAGCTATTCTCACTTGCTGACAAGTTTGGTTATTCTGAATGGATTCAATTTGATGCATCCATTGTCCGTGGTCTTGCCTACTACACTGGTATTGTCTTTAAGGTTAGATTTTTTATGTGTACTTTTATGTGTACTTATTCAATGAATTGGAGTTAAAAGTATCTCTTTAGTGCACTTTTATTTCAATGTTGCTTGAGGGAACTGAGAACACCACTTTCTTCATAACTTGGTATATGGCTTAAACTAGGCTTACACCCTTTCCACAATTCTGCAAGTGTAATGGTCTACTAACCTATTAAGCCTCTCCCAAAAGTGCTAGCTAAGTTATTTTTGGGATCTTAAGCCCAAACTTATATACCATGCTACAGCATAGTCTATGGCCAATGTGGGACTTTAACCTAATATTACCTTTGGATTAACCCTCCTCAAATATGGGTTTCTACAATAATTGTCTTAGAAATCAATTTAGAAGGAACTAAATTCAGAAGATATACATTTGTTTCTTAGGCGTATCCCCAAAATGATATAGGTAGTAATGAGTAATTGAGCATGGACTTCACCATATTTGAAGAGTTTTATTTCTTCTTTCAGCTATACCATTAGGGTGTTCCTTGAAATGATAATTGTCAAACTATCCTCTCTTTATTCAAGCAAAGCTTAAACTCCCCAAATAGATATTCACCACCTTAAACCAAAGTTCTTTTGATATGGAGTCCTAGTTGCATTTTTGCTTCAACTTTATACTTTCAGAATTTTGTGAAAGTTTTAAAATTTTGGCGCATTAGATAAACATATCCATATCTTGAGTAGTCATTTATAAATGTGACAAAGTACTAATTTCTTCTTCTGGCTTGAACATTTATTAGTCCGTAATCATCATTGTGCACCAAATATAGGGGTTTGGTTGCACAATATCCTTTGGCCTTAAAGAGACTTTGGTCATTTTACCTTTTGTTGTGGTGGTTTTTTTGTCTCATCTTTGCTTCATAGACTGAGAGCTCAAAATCTACAAAATGAAAGACAATCTTGTCAAAAGGGTGCCGATGGGGTTGCTGTGAACTTATGATTCTTTAAGTGTGGGTTTAGGCAGCCATCATTTGAGCCTTTTTTTCATCGTATTCTCCATTTTATCTAGCTAAGTCCCCTGCAGATTAATCCTAATGCATGAAAATGGATTTTTTTGCTCTTACGTGTTGTGGATTGAGCACTTTAACATTTATCCTCGCCCCTCTAAGATCAATGCATGTTTTAATATTAGGTCGGCATCCAAGAAAGTTGGGTCTTATTGTTACTACCCTCGCCAGAGGAAGTTCCTCCAGAAGCTCCCCGAGCTCACTAACTAGCAAAAAGGAATGGTTTTTCGCTGAAGGTGATTTGGGAGGGTAATGGCTCTAACACTGTAGGTGAGCTTTTGGTTCCTCATGAGTTTTCCAGGTACAACCATAGGTGGTGTTTGTTCTCTCCTCGTTTAGAAGCGTCTAGCAGCTCTAGGGTTACCCTAATTTTTGGCCTTGACATGAGTGTTAGGGACTCCAAGCCACTTTTGGAAGGGGCAAGGCTAACTGGTCGTATTGGTCAGCTTTTCCTTTTTTGTCATTTATTTTGGCTGTTTTCTAAATGTCTAACCATTTCTTTTGCTAGACTTTATTCTTATAGTGATGTCTCAATCGACCAATAATGGATTCTTGAGGAACTTGCCAAGTCGGCTATCGAGTGAGGTATCTAACCGGAGTTGGGTGTGCAAGTCGGCTAAGACTAGCTCTGGTTCATCTCCTCACTTTTCCACAACTGCTTATGTTGTTTCTCCTCCTCCTCCTAAAGGTGTCCCTTCCAGAGACCCTAAGGGTGTTGTCTGCCCATCCTAGCTGAGGTCGGGCGAAGAGTCAATGCCCAGTATGAGGGAAAATGCTCACCCCACGAAGGGGAATGACTCATCGCTGGAGGTGGGCAAGGATGAAAGTAGCAAGCCTTTTGATCAATTAGCTAAGTTCGTCAGCTTATTGTCTAAAAAAGTCCCGTTTGTAGAGGATAAATAACTTTTTGGCCTTTTTGCTTTCTCACTTCTTGTTAAGGCATCTCATCAAGTTGTCTCGGTGAGCACTTCCGTTCCTATTTTTTGGTCAGTTAATTTATTAATGTTATGCACTTATTAGTGTCATGCACTTATACTCTCTAGGCTATTAAGTCTAAATTCTCGGACATTGATTATAACCTGCTGAACCAGTCTTCGGAGCAAGAGCAAGCTCCTCTAGCCTCCAGCTCTGGGGTTTCTGCCTCAGATCACTCAGCTTCTGAGGGCTCAGCTTTCCCTCTTTCGGAGCCGGCTCTTCCAGCCTCTGGTTCAGCGAGTCTGCCTCTCTTATTATCTTGATTACAGACTTGTTATCGCTTACTACTATTTATATATATTTTCTTTGTAGATTGTATCAAAGACTTATTTTGGCATGTCAAGACCTATCTTACTTTTTAATCAAACATTTATATTGTTGTTATTGTGTTAATTACAAATAGTCATTTCTATTATTATATTGTACATGTCGCGTGATCTCATGCTCTTTCTCAAATGTGACCTCGCATAAGCAACTTATAATTTTTTTATCAAATCAAAGCTAATATTGAAATTGTTTTGGTGTATAGTTCGGTACTTTATTGCCTTCCACTCTTTCTTGTTCTCTTTTGCTTGCGAAACAAAGAAGAGTCATGATATATAGGGTGGTACATGGATGTCTACCATCTTAAAAAATTCTAAGGTCGCATTGGGTTCAACTGCTGGGGTGTTCAACCCTAGGTCAGAGCTCAGCCCTATTCAGGGAGGTGTTCAACTCCTGGGACACTCAGCCTTTGGTCGAATCTGAGCCCGGCTCAGAGAGCATTCAACTCTTGGAACGCTTAACCCTTGGTCACATCTTAGCATAGCTCTTAGGGCATCTAGCTCTTAGGGCGCTCAGCCCCTGCTCGAATATGAGCTCATTTCAGGTAGCATTTCAGCTCCTAAGGTGCTCATCCCCAGCTCAAATCTAAGCTCGACTCAAGTAGCATCCAGCTCTTGGGATGCTTAGCTCTTGGTCGCATCAAAGCCTAACTCAAAAGGCATTCAGCTCTTGAGGCGCTTAGCCTCTGGTCGAATTTGAGCCCAGCTCAGGGAGCATTTAGCTTTTAGTGCGTTTAGTCCCTTGATCTAATCTGAGCCTGGCTCATGGAGCGTTCAGCTACTGGGGTGCTCAACCCCTAGTCGAATTTGAGTCTGGCTTAGGGAATGTTTAATATATTTGTGGTTTAAAGGTAAAAGTTTACACGCACTTTTTGTAAAATGAAAATTTAATTCATTGATAATCATAGAGTGCTTACAAGTAACAGGCTTTTACATAAGTTATTGAAAATAAATTTTCAAATCCTCTGCATTCCAAAGGTGAGCGAGTGTCTCTCTGTCTGCCCTTTCCAACTATTATGTCCCAGATTATAGCACTTTCTTCACTTGGTATGGACCTTCCCAAGTTGGTCCCATCACGTTAGCCCCATGTTCTTTTGGGTTTAGCGTGACCTTCCTCAATACTAGGTTACCAGGCCGAAATGTCTTATGTTTGACCTTTGAGTTATAGTATCAAGCTAAGTGTCGTTGATAGGCGGCTGCGTGCATTTGAGCTAGGTGCACTTTCTCCTCGACTATATCCATGTTGAGTTGCATTTGTTCCACATTCTCTTCCACTTGAAAATGTTTAGTTTGAAAGTTGGGCATTCCTATCTCTACTAGAATGACGACCTTGGCCCTGAAAGATAAAAAGAATGGCATTCCTCCCGTTCCAGTTCTCGGGATCGTTTGGTAAGTCCAAAGGACAACAGAGAACTCTTCAACCCAAGCCCCATTGTGTTTGGCCAACATTGTCTTTAAGTTGTGTTTGATGATTTTATTGGCAGCTTCAACCTGACCGTTGGCTTGTAGATGAAAATGAGAGGAGAACGCTGCCTTGATTCCTATGTTTGAGCACATCTCACTATAATTCTTGTTATCAAATTGTCTTCCATTGTCAGTGACTATGGTGTGAGGTATTCCAAACTGACAGATTATTGACTTCCAATTAAAACTTAAGGTTTTAGCTTCAGTGATTGTTGACAAGAATTCAGCTTCTACACATTTGGTAAAATAATCAATAGCCACTATTGCGTAGTTCGCCTGGCCTTGTTCTGTCGAAAGTGGACCAACGAGACTGACTCCCCACTAAGCAAATGGCCATGGGCTTACGATAGAGGTGAGCTGTATGGTGGTTTCCTTTACACATTTGCGAAACTCTAGCAGGGGTCGCACCTTTTCGCAAACATTTCTGCATCTCCTTGCATAGTTGGCCAATAGTACCTTTAGTCACGTGGTTCCCACAAACTACTTCATGAACTTCCTTTAGGACATAGTCCGCTTCCTTTTCTCCCAGACATCTCAAATAGGGTAATGAGAAACCTCTTTTTGTACAATACCTTGTTAAATAAGGTGTAGTATGGTACTTTTTATTTCAACCTCCTAGCCTTTAGCTTGTCTTCGGGCATGGTGCCATCTGTCAAGAATTTAACGATTGAGTCTTTCTAGCCTAGTCTTTTTTCATTTTGGTTTACCTCTTGCTCTTTCTCTAAGATGTTGGGCTGCTTCAAGGTTTCCACATGTATCGTGTGCACGAGCTCTAATTTGGTAGCTGATGCTAATTTGGCGAGTGAATTGCCATTTGAGTTCTCAGCCCTCGGTATCTGATTGATTTGGTGCTCCTCAAATCCCATTAACAACCCCCTAACCACCTCCAGGTTGCTAATCATGCTTGCTCCTTCTGCTTCATACTCTAAGTTGATATGTTTCACCACTAGCTGAGAGTATTTGTAGATGTGCAACCTCTGAGCTCCCACTGACCTTGCCATATTGAGTCCCACTATTAACGCCTCGTACTCTGCTTTGTTATTTGATGCCCTAACTCCGAGTCTAAGTGCGTACTCCAATTTGACATGATCGGGTCTCGGAGTGATCAAGATGAATCCAGCTCTGCTCTTTTGCTCATTGGATGAACCATCCTGTTGCAAAGTCCAGAATGATGTTGGTCGGGCACTACTCGTCTCATTGTTGATGACCTCGTTTTCCCTAGAAATGGTGAACTTAGCAATAAAATCAGCTACCGCCTGAGCTTTTGTTACTGTGCGAAGCTTATACAACATACTACCCCAGCTCAATGGACCACTTAATCAATCTTCCTAACAATTCTTGCTTATGGAGCACCTGCCTCAAAGGGTAACTGATGGGCACCATGATTGAATGTGCTTGAAAGTATGGTTTTAACTTCCTCGAAGAAATGACCAGTGCTAGGCCCAATTTTTCGATGTTTGGGTACCTCATCTCTGCTTTCACCATATATTTGATGACGTAGTAAACAAGAAGTTGAGTCGTCCCCTTTTCTCAGATGAGGGTTACACTTACCGTCGTTTCTGATTCATCTAGTTATAGGAACGTCTCTCTGCATATGGGTTTAGACAATAACAGCGACGTGCTTAGGTACCTTTTAAGCTGGGTGAAGGTCTCCTCACACTCTTTGGTCCAGATGAAACCCTTAGCACCTTTGAAGATTTTGAAAAACGTCGAGCATTTATCAGTAGCTCTTGAAACTAATCGATTGAGGGCTGTTATCCTTCTTGTAAGCCTTTGGATGTCTTTCACTTTCCGGAAGGAGGTCATCTCCATGATCGCTCTGATATTTTTGGGATTGACCTCGATCATTCGCTGATTCACCATGAAGCCTAAAAACTTTCCAGAATATACTCTGAAGCACATTTTGATAGGTTAAGCATGACCTTGTGTTTTCTCAAAATGCTAAACATCTCATCCAAGTGGGTGAGGTGCTTGGCTGCCTTGACTCTCTTCACCAACATATCATCCACATACACCACCATTGTCTTCCTTAATCTATTCGGCAAACATCTTATTTACCAACCTCTGATAAGTAGCCACAACGTTCTTGAGCCCAAAATGCATTACTTTATAATAGTATAACCTGAGGTTGGTGATAAAGGCGAACTTCTCCTGGTCGTTGGGATGCACTCCAATCTATTTGTATCCTGAGAATGCATCACAAAAACTGTACAATTCATTTTCTGCTGTTGAGTCCACCAGTTGGTCAATTTTTGGCAATGGAAAACTGTCTTTGGGGCATGCTTTGTTGAGGTCTGTGAAGTCCACACACACTTGCCACTTTCCATTACTTGTCTTGACAAGCACCACGTCCGCTAACCAAATGGGATACACCACCTACTTGATGAATCCTACCTTCAAAAGTTTCTCCACCTCTGTCTTGATAGCCTCATATCTCTCGGGATTGAAAGTTCTCATATTCTGCTTGATTGGCATGAAACTGGGATCAACATTCAACCTATGCTCCATTACCTCCAGATCGATTCTAGGTATGTCCTTGTGGGACTAGGAAAAAACATCAGAATTATCTTTCAAGAACTCCACAAATGCTTCTTTTAGCTCTGATGAAAGCATTGTGTCAATTCTTGTGGTCTTCGTCGGGTCACTTGGGTCTAGCTGGAAGCTTAAGAGTTCATTCACCGGTTCTCTTATGTCCTCAATGTCTTCTCCTTATAACTCTTCTCCCATCACTTCGACCTCCATCATCAACAATCCTTCAATCGTTACTTCCATGCCAACTCCAGAAGCTGGCGAAGGGTTCTCCTCATTCGTTTTAGGGGGTGCTAATGAAGTAGTTTTTTCGAGAAGTAGCTCGGAGGATAATTTTTGCCTCTGTGATCTTTTTTGAGGTTTTGGACTCCATTTGACTTAGAACATTTATGCTCGAAGGACGACGCTGGCTCAGAGCACTTATGTTTGGACGACAACGTAATAATTAGGTGATTGAGCTTTTCATGCTATTGCTTGGGGCATTTTTGCTCTGAGTTCAAGAAGATGGGTAATGTCTCTAAATGTGCATCCTTGTCACAAAGAGCTGTGGCATAACACTAACTGGATTCGTATTGATCTCCTAGTACTGAGCCGATGCCTCCTCATTCAGTTAGGAAATTGATTATCAGATGGTAGCTTGATGTAGCTACTCTCAGGGCATTAAGAGTTAGTTTTCCCAAAATGGAATTGTAGACAGATGGTGTCTTTATCACAAGAAAATTCACAAGGACGATGGATATGTTAGTAACTTCTCCAACGGTGAGGGATAGCTTGATGGATCCTTTAGGGAACACAGTCTCTCTAGCAAATCCCATGAGTGGTGTCTGCATTGGTTTAAGGATCTCCCTCTTGAAGGCCATCGCATCAAAAGCAGACGCATACAAGACATCCACTGAGCTCTCATTGTCGATCAACATCTGATATACCATATGGTTAGCAACCTGAGCCGTTATTACGATGTCATCATCGTACGAGTGCTAAACTCTCAATGCCTCATCGTCTGTGAAATGTTATAGAAAAGTTCTCCCTCATAGTCACCTTCATTGGTCTAAAGGTGCAATTCATTTCATACTGCTCATTAAAACCTTTTGTGTCCCTTGCATATGTCTTCCTTGTGAGATTCGACTCGCTTTCAACTCTGGATCTGCCCGTAATTGTTTTCATATTTCTAAATATGTTCCTTGGATGCAGTGATGTTGAGGGTGCCTCTCTTCTCTCCGTGTCTTCTCGCCTCGAGAGAGCTGGAGCACGGGGTTTTGCAGCCTTTGCCAAAAACTCATTCAACTACCCCTTCTGAATTAGAGCTTCAATCTCGTCCTTCAATTCTAAGCATTCATCTATGGTGTGTCCATAGTCTTTAAGATATCTGCAAAATTTACTCTTATTCTTTATTTGAAAGGCATTCGAATTAGAGCCAGTCTTTTTAGTAAGTTTTTCCCTTCGATCTGCATTAGCACTTCTGAACGAGTTGCGTTAAGGAGATGAACCTTTCAAACTTGCTCCTGGGGGTTGAGACCCCTAATTCATCTCTTCATAGCTTTTCTTGCTACCCTGGGGGTGTTTTTTTATTTTTCGTGAAGTCAGACATTCTGTTGCTTCGCCCCCCCCCCCCCAGTTTTGATTCCTCTTGGACTAAATGATTTCCTTCGCAAAGATATGTTTTTAGACCTCCATTAACATTTCTGAGAATACTCGAGGTGGGTTCTTGGCTATAGGAGCTAATTCATATCGGTCACTTGCACCTAGCCCCTCAGTTGGATGGTTCAGCTCCCTCTAGCATACCTTGTTGCTCCGAATGGGTATGCGGCCTTTTTTGGGGTCCTCTTACTAGTTAGTATTAGCACACAATAGATTCCTTCTCCAACTTAATTCAACAACAGCTATGGGATGGAGGGTCTCTCCAAAGCTAAAATTAGACAACTTTTTCAGGTGTTGCAGCTAGGCGGCTCCTCCTCCAGGAAAATTTTCCTAAATTGTGGCTTATAGGACTCCAAGTCCTTCAGCGGTCTCCTTCGAGATTCCAGATCTTTTGGAGCCAGGCTGAGACAACTTATCCAAGAACTAAATTTCAGCCATTGTATTTTTCCATACTGTGTTGTTCTCCTCTTTTTTTTTTCTTTTTTTTTAAGGGAATGCATTTTTGATATTTGTTTGGTTTGTTCTCATTTTTATTTTATTTTATTTTCTTTCCTTTTCTTTTTTTTCTTGGAAACCGAATAGTAGATAAAAGCTCAAAATAAACAATAAAGAAAACATCAAATGGAAAGTAGGGATACGTACATAAAGTCAATGAATAAAACATTCAGCTTAAGCGAAAAAGGAAAAAGAAAAAAATTGCTGAAAAAAGGACTATGTTTCAAAAAGTAAATCCAAAAAAAAGAACAAATCTCAAAAGAAAGCAAATCTCAAAAAGCATGTAAAAGATATTTGAAAAAAGGCAAATCCTTTGAAAAAAAGACTTTGAATCTTTTAAGAAGAATCCCAAAACCAAGATATGGATTCTAACAAAGCTTTAATCAAAGTAATAAAAATGTTAAATATTCAAACATATTTCACCCAAAAGCTCTAAGATGTGTGTCACAAACACCCACAGGTCCTTTTCACTAAAAATCTCTACCACAAACACCTAAAAAGGAGCAATAATTACTACTACTCGTAGGGGCTTCTTCAACAAAAGGAAAATGAATAATCATAAACTCTAGATTTTAAAGAAGATGAAGCTGAAGCTTATGGAAAAATGAGTAAATAAATAATGTCGTTTCCCACAGGCCGTGCCAAAATGTTATGTGGTAATTTGGCCTTATCTTTGATTCATGGACCGGGAGCTCCAAATCTACAAAACGAAAGAAAATCTAGTCAGAGGGGTGCCAGCAGGATGGTTAGTGTTCTCCCTCTGATGCTAAAGTCAGTGGAAGTCCTTATAAAAAATCTCTTTTGTATTCTCTCTCAAAGATTATATGATAAAAGGAAAAGGTGTGAAAGAAAAATGGTGGAAAAGCCTTAGTGCATTATGTGTATGCTTTTTGTTTATTGAAGGAAGGAGGGAGAAGATGAACAGTGACTGGGAGTAGGAAAACTGAGAAAGAGGGGGAGAGAGAGAGAGGGGTTGGCTGCAATCCCTAGGTTTTGGAAAAAATTTCTCACCCTTGTTATTATTTTACATATATACTCAAGATCAAAGGTGGGGATTCTAGGGTTATATTTTACCCTCTTGATCTTATGACACATGGCATTAGGCCATTTTTCCTTCTGATAGAAGAGTTGGGCTTTTTGGCTTTTATTTACATTGGCTCAATGAAGTTACTTCACAACCAATTGTTTTGGGGTCTTACCTTGATAATTGGGCTTTACAAGAAAACATCCCCACAACAACTTCCATGTAGGATTCACATACTGGTATAGGTTCAAAGACTAAAGGATTTAAAATGTCACTTTTAACCAAACCATAGATCCTGTTAGGTTTAATATGACCTAATCACAAATGTCAAAAGTAAGTTTCATTTGAAGCTTTCATTTTTTTTGGCTAGACATTTATGCTCATCATCCACAATTTTTATATTACTAACATTGTAAGAGATAAGATTTCAAAAAACAATGACCATTCAATAATTAAAGATGAACTTCTCATAAAAACTAATGAATTTAACTATATCGTTTAACCTTGTTCAATCTAACAACTAATAAGTACCAAATTCCTCTTAAAGTCTAAAACATATAAATAGTCAAATAAAAATAAAGTCCTATTATTATTAAAATTCAAAACAACTTGTCATCTAGCTATTACAAAACATGTTCTTCGTTCTCAAGTCTCAAACTTCTTTGTCTTTCTCCTATCAAGCTAGTTTGTCTAAACCACTGCAAAGAGTAACATACATGATTAATGGCTCATGAATCACTGATGTATTCATCATTATAATTCTCCATTAAGCAAGCTTCAAAAAAATTTAAATCATCCATACTTAACTTATTGATAACCTTAGGACAATTATGCTTTCAGCGACCTTTCTCCCTGCACTTGAAGCACTTGCATTTTAGTTTTTTCATAGAAGTAGTCTTGGTAACTGGTACCACAACTTTCTTTTTATTCTTATTCTTGTTACTGTCTTGAAGTTTCTCGTTGGTCCTAACAGAACCCTAAGTAAAATGAACAATGACAGATGTTGTCGACTTTTCAGCACTCTGAAGCTTATGGATCAGCTCAATAGGAGTTAAATCCAGCTTGTTCATATTGTATTTCATTTTGAACTGACTGAAGCAGTCATCTAGTGATTTCAAAATTATATCTATTTGGGACTTTTGTTCTAGCTTGATCCCCATAACCTCAGCTTGATTAAGATGTGCCATCATTCTAAGACAATGATCTTGCACACCTCCCCCAGTCATTCTTCTGTGCATCAGAGCCCTCAATGCATATTGCATTGCAGAACTACTTGATTGTGCATACATCTCATCGAGATTTCGGATCATTATTACTCCACTCTCAAGCTTGGATATTTGATTCTTCAAGTAGGTTGCAATGTTTGCTTGGATATAGCAACAAATTGCAATATTCTCCATTCACTTATCAGAATACTTCCTTTTCACTTGATCAATGGCATTAGCTATGGGGTCTTTAGGTTTAGGGGTGATCATAACATAGTTAAATAAAAATGTTTATTTTCCATTCACTATAATTGTTTCTGCCTATGCCTTTTAACTCAAAATATAGCGAATGGGTTAAAAGATGTCATTTTTAAAAAAAATATATATATTGCACACTTATATTAAACGAAAAAAAAATCATTAAACATACTATTATTAAATCCCAAAATTGTATTATTATGCTTATTGAAAATAATAATTTTGTTTCCATTATAAATGCTTACGTTGGACAAGACATTTACAACAAACCAAATTTAAACATGGAAGGGGAAAAAAAAGTCTTACTAGATAAGTTCCTAGAAAAGATTGAGGTGTCACAAACGGACGTATTTAAGTCTCAACCTTCTTAGACAACCTTCCCAATTAACCCTTTTAACTCCACTCAAATTAGTTATGTCTTGTTAGATCATCAACCATTGATTTTTATAATTTTAGGCCCTTAATAAAATTAAGGGAAATTATCACCAAAAGTCTCTGAACTATATCGGGTTTTACGATTTAGTCCTATAACTTTTTTTTTCTCAGTTTACTCCTCGAAATGAAGAAAGCATGTCACCGTTGGTCCTTTCTCATGATTCCGTTGAAATACACCGTTAACTTGCACGTGCAAGTCACGTGAAACCACTTTTGAGGGCTGATTAAGTAATTTTCTACCCATTTTAATAGATTGTGTTGACTTCCTTCAATTGGTACCACCAGAATCTTAGCTGGATGCAGCAAAACAACCCCAAAAAGAGAAACTCTAAAAAAAATATTCATAAATATTCATAAACTCTAAAACTCTAAAATTAATAAATTTCAATTTTAGATATTATTATGATATTCCTGATAGAAATATTTTAAGAGAAATATTCCTGATAGAAATATTTTAATAGAAATATTATTATGATATTCCTGATAGAAATTAATAAGATTATGAATCTGGAATATCACTATCATATATTTTAAGGATGTATTGATCGGTGGTATAAGAGAAACCAACAATAATACCATTGGCAAATTAAATAATGAATATTTACGAAAAAAACAGGAGTATTTCTATCAGGAATATCATAATAATATCTAAAATTGAAATTTATTAATTTTAGAGTTTTAGAGTTTATGAATATTTATGAATATTTTTTTTTTAGAGTTTCTCTTTTTGGGGTTGTTTTGCTGCATCCAGCTAAGATTCTGGTGGTATCAATTGAAGGAAGTCAACAACATCTATTAAAATGGGTAGAAAATTACTTAATCAGCCCTCAAAAGTGGTTTCACGTGACTTGCATGTGCAAGTTAACGGTGTATTTCGACGGAATCATGAGAAAGGACCAACGGTGACACGCTTTCTTCACTTCGAGGAGTAAACTGAGAAAAAAAAAGTTATAGGACTAAATCGTAAAACCCGATATAGTTCAAGGACTTTTGGTGATAATATCCCTAAAATTAACAGTCTTATTGGTTGGGTAATAATTGAATAAAGTTTGAATGTTAATAACTATTATTTAGTTTCAAAATTGTCTTTAATAATATTTAAGAATTGTCGATGTTGGATCAAACAAATTGTCGATGTTGGATCAAACAATCTTATTAATATTTTGAAAGATATTAAGGTCCAATATAGTAAAATCCAATCATGTTTATCCGTTAGAATATCGCATGATAATTTTATTATTGTACCCACAATAGAGCACTTAGGTTCAATTTAAAAAAAAAAAAGTAAACTTTCATCCATTCAATATTTTTTAAAAATTAGGATTTTTTTAATTATTATTATTATTATTATTTTAAAACAATAATAATTTATAATCTATAGTAATTATTAATCTAGATCAGAAAATCTTAATAATTATTATACATATGTAATTAACATTTGATACAAATTAATATGGCACCACATATTCTATATAACATGTTATCATATAAATAAAGGGTTTTTGGCAACGTTGCCCCTTGAACTTTGCACGGATTTGCAAATTGTCCCATGTATTTCATATTTGGCACTTATGCCTCCTAAACTTAACAAATTTTGGTAGCATCAATCAAAGCCCTTAACACCTTTCATTTTCGTCCATTAAATGTCATGTGCAACACACATGATTTGCAATGTTTTATAATTTAAAAAATACGAAGGAAAACTAACGGTGTTAAAGACTATAACTGAAACTGCTAAAATTTGCTAATTTTACGAAGCATAGGTACTAAATATAAAAAACAAGAGACATGCAAATTCACGCAAAATTTAAGGGGCAACATTGCCAAAAACTCTATAAATAATGTTAAAGCAAATAATTTAAAGGTTTTTTGTATGGATATTCACGTGGCAACAATGTTAATGAAACATGCCAATCTTATAAAAAATAATGACCCATGCCCACCACTTTAGCAACTCACCCAAGTAAATACCAAATATAGTCATCCTGAGTTTAATGCTCCTACCTACATGTTTGTTTTACTTCATCTTCACCAAAGATTACTATTTTTCAAAAACTCACTTGTATTTTTCAAATTCCCTTTTGATTTTCTTTTTATTTAGTACTTTCAAACATCACTTGGTTAAAGTTGACATCAAAATAGTTCATTTAAAATTTTATTTTCATGATGTTATAGAGGTATTAAGAACACCAATAGCAACTCCAAGATTGACCAAGGCAATTTACATATTTTTTGTTATAATCATTGCTAAAGTCGTATATATTAGTTTATGCATGAAGTATGTGTATTTTGAAGTTTATTAAAATGAAAAAATGAAGAAAACAAAGAAAAACATATAAAATACAATAATTGAAGTTCAACACCGAATTACAACAACTCTAAACCTATATCGTGAAGGCCAAATGTTCACCTAATTTCTAACAATAATTGCACAAACTATATTTATTCTAAACAAAAATTAAATAATTTTTGGGAGAAATGAAACCCAAACTTTGGATTAGAAAAAACACGATAAAAAACGGGTTAAAGAGAGGGTGAGAAAGGACGAGACAAAAAGGGGAGAGAGTAAGACAAGAGGGAGAATTGCACACAAGAGAAAAAGTTGCAAACATGAGAGAGAAAAGTCATGACGTGAAGAGGAGAGGAAGCGTTACAAAAAAATTTTTTTTTTTTTTTTTTCAAATAGAGGAGTATATTTGAAATTTGTTAGGTGGGAAAATGAAAAAGTTAGCATGAACCATTATTTTTCAAAAGAAAGACATGTTTCATTAGAATTACTGCCACATAGACATTCAGACGAAAAAAATAATCCATAATTTAAACCATTCAAAAAAATATTAATTAAATACTATAATTTACAGTTTTCTAGATAGAATAAAAATAAGCTCAACTTGACATCTTGGCCCAAACTAAAACTTGAGGCCATATGGAAAGTTCAATAAAAACAAGATTTTTTTTTGAATTTTGCAAGTTCACGGGGTGTGAGGCAAGCTATGGATTAAAACAAAAACAAATCATAATTAACACATCCATAATGAGCAAAAAATTATAATTAACAAATCCAATCTATATGATCTAACAAATATATAAACTTAGGTACAATATATTTAAACATCATCAAATATACATGTTTGATAGACTAAATTAACATATATAAACCATATGTGGCTTTGATAGCAATTTTAAAAAAAGTAATAGCTGAAGCAATATATCCATATGATTAAAAAATGCTACAGAAACATCATAGTTATAAAAAAAAATAAAATTATTAATGTCAATATTTTTAAATTTGTAATTATAAAATAAAAATACCAATTAATATATATATATATATATAATACTTTTACTCATTTTAATAAAATAGAGTATTGTTATTAAAAATTTAAAAAATATTATTACTAAAAATAAATTATTAATGACAAAAATTGAAAACTTACTACTTTATTTTAATAAAATTTATCCCTATTTTAGAATATATATATATAAATATAAGGGTATGGCATCAGATGAGTAAGACAGCATCTGGATCGTCCGTAGCTTCACCGGAACCACCTCCGGTCCTCTGTAACCGATCCAACGATCAATATTCTTCTTTCTTGGTGGATTTTCCGGTTGGATTTGCTGAAGAGATGGTTAGAGAAAAGGACGGAGAGATGTTGGGGTTCTCAAATTTGGCAAAAGATCTGTGGAATGGAGAGCCTCTACATTGAAGATGGCTGTCTATTTTTCTCCTGTGATAAAAATATTTTGGTAATAAATAAAATTATTGGAGATGCTCTTGAAATAAAATTTATAATATTAACTAAGAAAGTCATTAAAGTTATATAGTAGTAACAAGTCATTTTATTTTATTTTGAAGGCATAAATTTTGATGAAGCTCCTGATCCAAGAAAGAACTATATATAGCGCCACTGCAAAGCTTCAGAGAATAATTGAGAATTTGTTTTACAGTTACGAAGCCCAATTAAATGTACATTTCAAGCCTCTTCATCCTTGGAGAGATAAAATACAAGAAATAAGCAGAGAGGAGTAACTAAAAAAGCTGCAACCTTTAGCAACTCCTCGCTCTCCTTTGAGATCACTCCAATCCTTGACCAGTCTCCACTATACCTGTAAAACATTTGAATTTTTGAAGCAAAATCACGAAGAAAACAAATGGGTAGAGGAGATATTTGGTTGTATAAAAGAGAAACTTTGAACAGTGTCAAGGGAAGCTTACCCAGCATCAATGAATCCCAATCCGAACAAACCAAAGGCAGATTGAGCGAGAACTCTGTTTGAAACTCTTAACGGAAAATTGGGTTTTTGAATCTGGGTTTTTGAAGTTTCTGGAAAATCTTTCTTTTTGGCGAATATGGTACCCAAATTCCTCCCATTTGTCCTCACAAACAGATGAGAAGGAAGCTTGGTAATGGTGGTAGAGATAATGCTATTTTTTGTGACCACCATTTTCTTCTCAATCCGTCTCGATCTGTCCCAAAGAGTGGCTAATCTCCAAGACTCCAACCAACCCTGATAAAATTCCTAAACCGAAAAGGGTAAAATAGTAAAACAGGTTGTGGGTTTTCAGTGAAGGGTGTTTAAGTAATTTCGTATGACCTCCATTTTGATATTCTAAAGTAGACCTGGCAAAATGTTACACGACACGATAACACGACACGATAATTTGCGGATTTGGGTCCGCGATATCGGATCGGGTTGATATCAGTGTCACACGATAAGACACGATAAGAAAACGGATTGAAACGGGTTGGAACACGATAACACAATGGGTCACGATAAGACACGATAAGAAAAATATTAATTTAATTATAGTTAACTTTTTACATTACTTTTTTTTTTAGTTTTAGAAAACTATAAAATTCATATTTTATTTCATTGAAAAATTACAATTTTTATATCTATTTATATATTAATATTTTGTTTTATATTCTATATTTTTTATTACTTATATTAGATGTACAATTTCTGTTTGATTTATAATATTTTGAATATTTTTAAATTTATAATTGAAATGCATATTTTGTTTTTCAGTTACGATAAATATTTAATATAGCTTTAATTCGTAATATTTTACATATTTTAAATTCACAATTATTATTTATGTTGAATTTTAGTATGTTAATATATATTTTT